>BQNB010037013.1:0-49735 GCA_026074375.1 Tanacetum coccineum | reverse complement strand
CTTGTTCACCAAGCAAACCACCTCATCACTTCTAGTCCATTCGCACCCTTACACCTCTCTAAGCTACATTCCTAGCCTTCCTTACTCACCCTTTATAGCCCTTGATCCCCACTCCAAGAATACTTAGCCACCAAGTTAGGATACTTGGGCACCAAGTTAGGACACTTGGGCACGAAGTTGGTTTTACCCCTATATAAGCCGAACACCCACACCCTTTCATTTCATCCTTCAAACTCTAACACACACACTCAAATGAAGTTCTTGCCATTCCCTAGCAGTAGTAGAAGATTAAGAGAAGCCTCAAGAGTCCCTAAGATCAGAATTGAAGCCAAGAATCAAAAGAAAGAAGCCCTTGAACCCATTTTTAGGCGTACGAACCTAAATAAGCTCATACGACCCATTTAAACTCAAGTAAGCTCAAATCTTATTCAATAAGCTCATTTTCTATTTTAGAACTTTAATAAGCTTTTATGATCCTATATAAACTCTTGTTTGATTCCTTGAACCACAAACTCATGCGTTTTTGGTTAAAACCCTAAAAATGACCCATTTCGATTTTCTAGCTAACGAATCCTTTTTCTAAAACTTTTGTTACGTTAGAACATCTTACTTTAGCTTATTTAATAAGCCATAACCTGAAAAACTCTTTTGGATTTCAAAAATATCAAAATTATGGATTTTGGACTTGATTTGCAAATATTTTCATGCATAGGGGTATATATCGTAACTTTCTGAAATTTATACCTAGAGGGGTTGTTTTGCCAAGTTCTAAAGTTAAAGATTTAAATTATATATACTTTTTATATAAAGGACTAGACTTGTAAAAGTTTATAAATCAAGGGTAAATATTGCCACTTTTGCAAAAATATAAGATATAATACTTTTATATTAATTATAAAAATATATATAAATATTATAAAACTTGATTTTATTAAAACCCGACACATGTATCGTTATTAATCATCGATCGACGCATTATAAATCAATTACGTTATATATTTAACGTAACTTATCATCGACTAGCTTTTGAAGAAAACTTAAAACTATAATGTTAACACGTTACTAGGGAGCTTCTTGTGATGGGGTTTCATTCTAGGTATACGTTTTGTCGAGTTGCTTGATTACGATTTAAAGTGTCTGGACTCATCAAAACGCTTTTACTACATGACCTCTGAATTATGACTGGCCCAAACTGTGAATATAATATTTTCCATAATTAATAAATCAAATGATAAACCTTCATGAGTTTTGAAAGATAAACGTCAAACTAAGACTTGACATATTACCCAGGTTACGTGACAAGGCCGTTACTTTCAACTGATATATACTTTTGCATCAATCAGATTTCCCTGTTAAGGTGAGTTCATAGCCTCGCATTTTAAATCTTCTAATGTTTCATAAACCCGCGAGGGGGATACATGCTATAAACCATGAATGCAAGTGTTTTTCCAACTGTATGCTATCCTGATTTATTATTGCCTTAAGCCCGCGAGGGGGATACATGCTTAAACCATGAACCATTAGTCACTTGCGAGTGAACGCGAATATTATGGATAGATCTATCGGGGTGTGACGACTCCCATTGGCGTACCTATACTTTCTGGTACCAATAGCACTATATTTGATTATAATGGGTAACTTTGGCAAGTTACCTTTCCACGAGGACATTTGTTCCTCAACCAATGTCACTACGGTGATTTCCATGTTAACGTATTGATGTCATGAGCTTAGGGCAATAATACTGTTTTTCCATGATAATTGTATATGCAATTATTACAAACTATGGGTGTATAACAACGTAGCCCACTATGACTTGTGTTCAAACTATTTATCATAAACCTATGAATTTCACTCAACCATTGTGTTAATCTTTTTAGCATGTTTATCTTAGGTAATTGAGCAACTTATAGCACGGAGTGGCACGGACTTAAAGATGGCAAAACTGTTATCATTCAAACTTTATGTTTTCATATAGATTTTAGGACCTCCTTTTGTAAAACTCTGATATAATATTGAACGATAACTAAATTTTCAAAACGTCTCTTTTGAGTCGTTTTCTATGATTATGTCTGTTGTACTATGAAGTAATACCCCAGATTAGCTTTCGCTGCTATGTTTGTCAAAATGGGGTGTTACAAATGGCCAAAGTATATTATTAAATACTATATTTTAAAAAGCATTAATACCATCATGTTAAGTTCAAATACAAAACTTAATGTACAAATCTAAAAAATGAGAACTTTTATTTTTTATTACTTAATGTACAAGTCTTTTAATGTTTTGTCATGAACAATTTTCAATAAACTTAATACAAATTCTACATAGTTACTTTAAAAACCATAAAATAATTAACAACCATTACTACTATGCTTAAAAAAATCTTTGTATAATATACAATTTATAAAAACCAATAATTACCAAAACAAAAAAATGTAAACAACAATTACAAGTCATGCCCGCCCATCGGGCAGGCTTAGCCACTAGTATATATATATACTTGTCTACTAACTTTGTTTTGTAGCACGCCTTTATAGCTTAATTTTTTGGTGCCCCAAACAAGGGGGAGTATACACCGAGGGGGAGCACTTGCAAAACGTATTATTTTTTTACTTTGCAATCTTCACGCCTTTATGTTGCATTCATCAAAATGTTTTGCGATCGCGCCTCCACAACACTTTTTGCTTCGACAAAAAAAGGGGAGAAGATATGTAAACTCAACTACTAAAAACATATTTTAGTACACTTTTAATTACTATGAGTTTATATTTTGTCATCATCAAAAAGGGGGAGATTGTTAATACAAATATTCACGTAAAAACGATATTTATATTTAATGATCTTCATGTTTTGATAATAACAAATATAATGTTATACTATGTAAAAGTTTAGTAAATAAGTTATTTAGTCGTAAGTTTACTTGCCGACATCAAATCACTTAAGGTATGAATATGACATTATAAAGCGTAGTTAATGATCAAAGAAAAATATTTTGTCTTCCATACAAATTTAATCATTTGCATAAACTATTACTAATCAAATGATTTCAAGTAAACACATGAATTATAAAATTCAATTATCTGTAAATTCATGTAAGACAAAATAGGGATAAACCATAAGTGTAGACAATCTTTCTAAATCTAGAAAATCTTTCCTGTATTCCGTTAAGAAAACTATAAATCCTTATATATTAAGACATATGGAGAAATTTTTGATAAGATTTGAGGTTAATCACAAAAAGTCAAAGTTTGTCCCAGCTGCATCCCACGGATCCAGCAAAACCAAAGGACGGATCCAGGGTATGGTGGATCCATGCGACCAACTGGTTGGGACATATTTTGAATTTCAAATGTTGCCTATAAATAACAACCTTAAGTCTTTATTTTAGACAACTCTTCACAAATATTTTTCTCTTTAGCTTTTCTCATTTTCATATTCTTTGATCATTATACTTGTTTTACTTGTTATATTATCAATTACAAGTGATCTAATTAATCAACTCTTTAGTGAAGAACATAAAAAAGACATCAAGCTTCAAGTGTTATTAGTTTAGTAGAGTCATCACACTTGTGATATTTATCCACCCTTATCTATTTGTCTTGTGTTATCATATATGTATGATAGGTTAGTATTTTAGGCCTTAAAATATGTAGTACGTTAGATTTGTTCTATCTCGAAGTAGAACTCAGTATTTAGCTTAGTAGCGGAAAAAATGTAAGCGACGTGTACGGTTTTATCCGCCTAAAGGGAGCTTGTTGACATAGTGAAGAAAACTCTCGAGTTGGGTACTTGGGGAGTGGAGTAGGACGAAGAGGAGCTTCGTAGCCGAACCACTATAAATCATCGTGTCTTTTGTTTGATCTTTCTTATCTGTACTTATTTACATTCCACATTTACTTATTTATTTATTACGTCGATATCATATACATATGTGTATATCTATTGAATTCACATAAGTAGACAATCTAAGTTTTAATTTTTAAAACGGTAAAAACTTTTGAAACCCCCCACCCCCCACCCTTTCTAGTTTCCAAAATGTTGTTTATAACGCATATGATATATATATCTCTTTGTCTCATGTGCTTCTTATTAATATTAGGGTCTAATACACCCATTTGTAATTTATACTCTATGGCGTCGTCAAGCGTGGAAGTGCTCTTTTTCCTCACACGCATATGTATTCCATCAAAATTACTACTAGTTTGGCCTGATAGTAGTGGTGACTGAATCGCTTGATCCTTGAGAGAACTCAGATTCATATGTGTGTTTGATTTCTTTGGCCATGTTTTCTTTTAAGTGTTTTGCATTTTTCTTCTTCTGTTATAAAAAAAATCAACGAAACCAAATCCCATATTCCACGAGGTATGTAAGAGGTGAGATGTAGACAACCTTAGCCCTACCTGAAGGTAGAGTGGCTGCTTTTAGAGGACCTCCATCCTATTTTGCAAGGAGTGAGGCTCGAACCCTCGCCTATGTCTCCAAAGGAGATTATGTTTTCCAACTTACCCAACCCTACTTGTTATGTCATATCATAATGTGAATCTTATCAAATAATTTATAGCCTAGTGGTACAGTCATAATCTAATCAAATAAAGAATCAAACAGTAATTAAATATATATAATAAATGTTAAACTTTTTTGGGTAAAATAATAAAACTTGAACTATTATAGTATTATGATGGCACTGAAATAATTACATAATAATATCACCAATCATTAATGAAAACCTATGTTCTTATTAAAGAGTTACTAACCTTTTACATGTACTAGGATAGCACCTGCGCGATGCAACGGTTGGTACACTGTAATTAAAACTTACAGCTAAGACATAACAGTATAAAAGAATTCTTTTTACCCCTTATTTGTTTACCGATAAATAAAATGTCACCTCTTTTTGATATGATGATTAAAAATCCATTGTATACTTTGTTTCGGCGTTACCTAAACCAAACACTACATGACCAACAAAAAGATTTATAAATTTTCTATATCCTTATTTTGTAACTTTTTTTATATTTGCATTTATATGAATTATAAATAAACCTTTATAAATGGTAAGATATAATGAGTACAATTAACCACATATGCTATTGCGACGTACTTATTTGCTCAAATTGAAATTTTGAAAAAATTAAAAAATGTAACCTGTCTAATATTCTAAATTTATCCGTTTCATTTTGAGGTTTAAATGAATGTTAACTATAAATCGTTAGACTTTTTTTATCTATCTTTATATGTTTTCATAAGTGCCACTAGGCTATAAACCATTTGATAAGATTCAGATTATAAATATGACATAACAGAAATAGAAAAATGCAAAACACTTAAAAGAAAACATGGCAAGAAAAATTAAACACACATATAAATTTGAGTCGACTCTTAAAGATCAAGAGTTTCAGTCACCACCACTATCAGGCCAAACTAGTAGTAATTTCGGTGAAATGCCTATGTGTGCCATGAAAAAGAGCACTTTCGCTCTTGACGCAGCCATAGAGTATAAAACAAAAATTGGGTACACTAGACCCTAATATGGATAAGAAGCACATGAGACGGTGAGAAATACTTATCATATGCGTTATTAACAATGTGATAATTGTTTTTACGTTGAAATGTAAAAACAATTGTCACGTTGTTTATAACGCATATGATATATATTTCTCTCTGTCTCATGTGTTTCTTATTCATATTAGGGTCTAATACACCCATTTGTATTTCATACTCTATGACAGCGTCAAGAGCGGAAGTGCTCTTTTTCCTCACACACATATGTATTTCACCAAAATTACTACTAGTTTGGCCTGATAGTGGTGGTGACTGAATCGCTTGATCCTTAAGAGAACTCAGATTCATATGTGTGTTTAATTCTTCTGGCCATGTTTTCTTTTAAGTGTTTTGTATTTTTCTTCTTCTGTTATAAATAAATCAACAAAACCAAATCCCATCTTTTACGAGGTATGTAAGAGGTGATATGTAGACAGCCTTACCCCTATGCGAAGGTAGAGAGACTGCTTTAAGAGGACACCCGGCCTATGTTGCAAGAAGTAAGGATCGAACCTCGTCTCTATAGTTTTTTATTATTATAAGTTTTTTTTTGTTTTTCTGAATAAATTAAATCAACAACCGCAAATCCCATCTTTTGCGAGGTATGTAAGACGTGATATGTAGAAAGCCCTTTACCCCTATGCGAGGTAGAGAGACATAGGGAAAGGGGGGGGGGGGGGGGGGGGGGGGGGGGGGGGGGGGGGGGGGGAGGGGGGGGGGGGGGGAATGAAAAAATGATGCTTTAAGAGGACACCCGGCCTATGTTGCAAGAAGTAAGGATCGAACCTCGTCTCTATCTCCAAATGAGAGGATGTTTTCCACTTAACCAACCATGCTTGTTATGCCATAACATATGTGAATCTTATCAAATGATTTATAGCTAGTGGTACAATCATAATCAAATTAAATAAAGAGTCAAAAAATAATTAAATATACATAATAAATGTTGAACATTTCTCTAGGTAAAATAATAATAGTTGAACTATTATAGTATTATGATGATATAGGAATAACTACGTATTAATATCACCAATCATTAATTACAACATATGTTCTTGTTAAAGAGTTACTAAACTTTACTTCTACTAGGATGACACCCGCGTGATGCTACAGTTAGTACACTGTAATTAAAACTTACAGCTAAGACATATAACACTATCAATTTTTTTACCCTTACTTTTTTACCGATAAACAAAATGTCACCTCTTTTTGATATACTGATTAAAAAATCCATTTTATACTTTGTTTCGTCGTTACCTAAACCAAACACTATATGAACTACAAAAAGATTTATAAACTTCTATATCATCATTTTGTAATTTTTTTATATTTTGCATTTATCTGCATTATAAATAAACTTTTATAAATGGTAAGCTATGATGAGTACAATAAAAGCCATATGTTATTATAAGTAAATAAGTACTTATTTTTTATCTAAGAAATAAGTACTTTGTAATACAAAGTACTTATTTACTTAGATAGAAAATTAGAAAAAAAATTAAAAAATGTGACATCTCTTATATTCTAAATGTATTCGTTTCATTTGAGCTTGAAATGAATGTTAACTATACATCATTAGACTTGTTTTATTTGTTTGTGCAAATATTATAATATTTAATCTATACAGCCTTTTTGTGTTTCGGTGATGACAAATAAGTAACTTGTAATGCATAACGTAAAGTACGCAAGTTACTCGTAACCACGAATCATCAAAGCATATATTAATCAACTTCTCTCGACGTCTCAAGTATGCTTCAACACGTGTTTGAATATGTTTGTTACATTACATTATGATCAAACCAATAACAAACTATTAGAAAATATTTAAATAATATTTTGGTGTTACTACGTAAAAGTTAACGTAAACATTTTTATTTAGACATAAGTTTCTACTTGACTTAAATTATTTAAGATAAAAATAAGGGTACCGCAAAACTTGATTTACGAACAAAGAAATATTTTTCATACACATTACATTTTAATGTGTACAAAACATTTTTACAAAATATAAATTACAAATTATTTTTGTGCAAGTTAAAAATGTTTTAATAAAATGTATATTTGAATTTGAAATTTGATTTAGTCTTTTAGAAGAAGAATATTATAGATACGGAAGATTTGGCTAAGATTTGCAAACAACAATAAAAGACAAAAAAAATCCAGTTGTTTGGTACGGACGGTTCCCTTAAATACATCGACGGTTTTCTTAAATACGGACGGTTCCCTTATATATAAGGAAATCGTCGCTTTTCGTCTAGCAATTTTCTTGCCTATAAATAGTGGCTCATTTTCACACTTCAAAATTAATTTTTTCACACACTTACATCAGGCTTTCTCTCATGTTTAGCACACATTTTCACACCCTTAAAACCACAATTAACCCTTGATCAAAATGTCTTTAACTCATATCTTTTGTAAGCATATTTATACTGATCCATCCAAGAAAGCTTAGAGATCTTGTCATCTACACCCATATGAAGATCCACAACAACAAGAGTAGTACACTTGTTATCTTCATCATTTGAAGGTTTCTTATCAACAGAGCTTCAATCTTATCCAGCTTAGATTTCTTAATGTTTAGATTAGGCACTTATATCTATTTGACAACTATGTCTTGGATCTCACACTGTATCATCATCATACATCACTTAGATTAGAGGTTAGATGGTTTATGAGTTTAGGCCTTAAAATACAAGGTTTGTTATGTTGGGCCACGAAACGTTACGGGTTTGGTTGTACCTGAAGAAAGACTCGACATTTAGCTTAGTGTTGGAAAACATTGTAAGCAACGTAAGGGTTTGTTATGTTAGGCCATAAATATAATGGGTTTGGTTGTACCCGAAGAAGGACTCAACATTTAGCTTAGTGTCAGAAAATATTGTAAGCGACGTTGTAAGGTTTTCTCTGCCGTGAAGGGAGCTTGTTGACTAGTGAAGTAACTCTTGAGATGGGAATTTGAGGAGCAGAGCAGGGCGAAGAAGAGCTTCGTAATCGAACCACTATAAATCATCGTGTCCAGTTTGCGCTTTCTTTTACTTATTGCTTTACGTTTATATTTGCATTTATCGCTTTACACTTATATTTGCATTGTGGTTATGTTTGTTTATATTGCGTTGATTATGTTTGTGTCGTGGCTTGGTGCTTATATAATGTTTAAGTTTGTGACATGCTATACTATATATAGTTGTTGTAGAACTATTATTGAAACTCTTCATATTGCGCCGCATTTGATTGATTATTTGATACGAAAGATATAAGTTTTTAAACGGGAACATATTCACCCCACCTACGTTTTCCACAATTGGTATCAGGAGCCACGTCTCTCTAATTTTCAAAAAAATTGTTTTTAAAATTGAGTATGATCTATGTATCAAATTACCCATAAAGAGGGATTAAATATGAAAAGTGTTTCATTGCTTAATACTTACTAGTTTTGTTGTTAAGTATACTTTGTATACTAGCTTGAAGGAAAGTTGTCTCAAAAAGAGTTTGTACGTGTCGATATATGTCTTTAGCACAGATTACGTAGGGATACGATTTTGAAAGGAGAGTTTGAAATAACTCCTAGTGTTGTTAGAAAGCATTTTCGTAAATATTTTTCTAAGTCCTAAAAGTAGAAATGATGTTTAAGATATGTGTGATATGTTCGGCATCAAGTTTATTAAGTTTACGTCTTTCCGTTAAGTCGCTAAGCAAATTTTCATAATAAACTATATTTGGAACAGCAGACGGTTCCCTTAAAGTCCACAGAGGATTCCCTTGTCTTTAAGGGAACCTTGGAACCATCTGTCTGTTTGTCAGATTTTGGTCAACTTTGAAAGTTCATATAAAATCAACCGTAAGTCCATAAGAGTCGTGCCACCTATCATTTTAAAGGTAATCACGTCTACTTTAATATAAAAATACTTATAGGAACTGATTGTAAATAAAAATAAATTAAAGTCATTGATTTGTAACAAAAGGTCTTTTTTGGTTATACCATTTGCAAACAAATTTTGTCAACTTGGAAAGTGGTGTTTCAACTTTTGAACGTTGATGTATTTTTTTTCAAAACTAAAGGATTTGTTCATATTTATAAATAGGGGGAAAACTAATCAAGCTTTATATACATTGGTGTATTTAATACACAAAATGACGACAAGTATTTTTGTGTGTTATAACTCAAACAACACATTACTCAGTTGTACATTATGACTTTCACCGCAATGGATGGACCTTTTTACCTAATACACAAGTTATACAAAGATTTTATATACTAAAAAGGGGATCGCCCGGGGCAACCAAAATCAATAAAACGGCCTTGGTACTAAATAAAGCATTCTCATTCGGCCAATAAAAGTAAAAAGATATTTTCAAATGTGAGCGTTTTAGCAAAAAGAGTTTTAAAGGAAAAGGCAACAGGACAAATAAGAGAGCATCATTTTGACAAATGACAAAATGAAATTACATGATTTGTTGATAAAAGTCAAGATTAAATCTTATTTGGGTTAAATTTGAATCATATTAATTCTATGTAAAAAACAAAAATACGCATAACATTATGAAATAATGTTATATTAAACGATGTTAGATTTGGATTGATAATAAAATATGTTTTATGAACTTGTCGTAAAAGTTTCAGTTTTTTTTATATTTTAGCAAGTTTATTACGAATACCTTTGTGTTAGGCTCATTCAGTGCCTAATGATTTTTCACTTCGATTTTAATACAAAATATTCTAAGTGTTAAATAACCTTTAACGTTCAAAGGTCACTTAGTGAACAGTCACTCAGTGAGTTGCCTTCAAGATGCTCACCTGAGTCTACAAGAAAGACTCTAGCATTTAGTGAGGCGGTTCTCAGTAAATGAAGCCTAAGCCAAAAAAGAAGGTGATGGGTTCAGTGAGTTGTGGCACTAGACTCACTGAGCCCCATACGATCTCCAACAACTAGAAGACCCTGAAGTCAAGAGACTAAAGAATAGGTGTGATAGTTTGAAATAGATAAGTCCAAGCTCTTATTCACTTGAAGTCAAACTATCCTGAATAGGGTATGAAGACAAGGTCAGTGTCGACACTGACCTTAGAAAGAGTGTTTGTCCCATACTAAGAATAAAATTGTAATAGAGACAAAGCTGTACAATATCACCCATATGGGTGCTACCCCACCTAAGTAGTATAAATAGAAAACATCTTGTAAAGGAGTTGGGTTAAGTTTATGCATTAAAAGTTGTATCTTTCACAAACACCTACTCCTCCAACATCTACTATGTCCCTGAGCAAGCTCAGTTGGTTAGCATAGTAGTCAGCTTTGCATAACACTTTAGGTTTATGCAAAGTTGTTAGTGAGGAGATCACACACACACACACATTGTCATTCAATCCCATTGTAGTTCCGCATAGAATGGGGTATAATTTTTAATAAATATAAGAGTTAAACGTTGAAAATTAGTTTTGTGTTCTTTACTGTTTTATAAGTATATCTTGTCGAAACTGATTTTTATTTACATTACTTAAAGCCATGAGTTAGTTTATCTTAGCTACTCTAGTTTTGGTCACTAACTCAAAGGGAATAACACTTTGTCTTTATACTTTAGAAAAAAAAACTTTTATAATAATAATAATAATAATTTTCATTATTACTATTATTATCAAGGTTGCAAAAATTACGAATCAGTAGTCGGGCGGTTGACCTCCGCGTAGCTTTTAATCGGTGTGGGCAAAATTAATCGAATTGCTATTTTGGGCAAGTTTTGGGTATTTTTGGCGAGTTTTGTGTATTTTCAACAAGACTTTCCTTAAAAATCAACTTATAATAGATATAAACAGCTATCATAAGTGATTAAAATATGTTTACGATGAGTTTTGGGTATTTCTACCAAGATTTACAGGTTTCCAGCAAGTTTGACCACCATTACCGTCTTTGACCGCCGTTAACCATGGTTGACTGATTGTTTAACCGATTAATTGGGCATGGAAAGGTTGGTGGCCCAGTATCGTCTAGGCGGCGATTAATCAACTTTGTAGGCCCTTTTTGCAACACTGATTATTATTATTATTATTATTAATTTATTATTATTATTATTTTATTATTATTATTGTAACATTACTTAATTAAAATATCTAGATGTACAAAAAATTATTATTATTATTATTATTTATTTTTTTATTTTTTTTATTATAACATCACTTCATTAGAATAATAGAGATTACAACAGATTGGAATGACGCCGAATACTATCTGGCTCCCACACCTTTAGCAATAAGAACCAATCCTATAAAAATGTTACAAATGCGTGCCCCTATGTCTTGGCCATGGAAAACTTTTGTATCCGTTTCAATAAGTCACAGCATCTTTCTCGATCCCCCAAAAGAAGAAAAGAAAAGGGAGAAATCGCCGTAACCAATATCCGCACATTTAAACCACTTATATAAACGCGTTAGCGTTGTCTGCCCTCATCACCAGACACCCGGCAAAAAATCAACAAACCCTACTGTGCAACGGAGGACCCTGTCAAATCCACACAAACATCACGTCCAACATCCCACGAGTAGAGAAGCACATCAGCTGGACGTAAGGATTTGTCACTTCCACCACCAAGCCCGATGTCAACTTCTTTACCAGAAGAGATCCCGGATCGATAACATATGTCAACAAGGGTATCACGCACCACGTTATGCCGATGTTTGATACCAACAATACCAGCACATGACACCGCATGGTCTCCATAAATATCCCCCGTAAAGACCCTGGAGCAAGCTGAACACGGTTTCGTAACAGAAAATAAGGGAACACCTAACCGATAGCATAACACACACCGGTAAGTCCTACCGTTCATAGTCTGTCCCAACCCCGATATCGGAACCGCCCGGAGCCAATCAGAGGTGTGATCCTCCATTTGAGATTGCCACAAGGCCATCTGTCGTGGGGATAAAGAAAAAGAAGATTTTGCATCCTTAGTAACCCGAGTGAAATATATGTCTGCCATTGTCTTCATTAGTTTGGGGGCAACAACATCACTTGGGTTACTTAGAAAATCAATCTCCATAGCAGTGTTAAACACCCACAAAGCGTCATCAAAAGTGGAGCCAGTAGCTACAATACCAACATGTCGAAGCAGCTTAGTCTGCAAAGCAGCAGACTGCATACGTGAGGCAATAAAGGCATAATTCAAAACATCACCTGCTGAATAAACGCCGAGGCCCCCAAATGCAAAGGGTAGTGTGGCGAGTCTCCATTGCCAGTTACCAAATCCCGGTCCAGAAGCCGTAACAATGCGCTCCAAGGCAGAACGAAGAGCCATGTCAAAAGAAAGTTGAGCCGACTCAAAGACACGAGGGGGGCATGTGCGCATAGCAAAGTATAGTTTAGAGATCCCAGCACACGCACGAATGAGCAGCAACTCACATTGAGGATCATTAATCTTAGCAACCGTGTCCAAGAGCCCAATGGTTTTAGAAACTCTCTTCATGACAAGCGCGCTACTAAAATCAGGATCCACACTAACGGGCCCACCTAATAATTTAACCCCATGCAAAGGCCGGGAAATATTAGGTGGGAAAACGCCATCCAACCTGCTCCTAGGGTCTTCCTTGGGCCAGAAAAGCTCAGTTTTGTCAACGTTGAGATGCAAGCCACAACGCGGACCATCCTCCGTAATTAATTCCAAAACTTTACCTACAACCAAAGTGTCCCCAACAATAGTGCCATCGTCGAGATACCAAGCCTGCAGACAAAGATTAAAGGAGTCTCTGATTTTACAAATCAGGGGATGTAGCACTAAGGAAAACAAAAGAGGCCCGAGAGGATCACCCTGCTGCACCCCTTGGCATGACCACAAAGAGTGCTCCCCGTAGTACAATCTGGCGGGGCTAAAGTAGCAGAATTCTACCCAACGAGAGATAGTAGGGCATCGCAGACGGACTTCCTCTAACATAACCGTTCTGTCTACCAGATTAAAGGCATTTTGAAAGTCCACCAATAGCATCGAAAGACCAACATCATCCCCACGATCCTCAACCAAACGATTAACTGCATGAAGAATGGCCTCACCCCCTCCTGGTACCCCAACACCAAACTGTAGACCATCCAAATAACCATCCAAAGAATGACCAACCATAGTAGCACTAACCTTAGAGACCAGACGCCTCCAGACAGTGCCAACAGCAATAGGACGAATACCACCACCTGGCTTAACAAGCGGAGTAAGAGGGGCACTAGCAATATACTCACCGAGCAACATGGGACATTTCCCTGCAAGGAAAAGATTCACCACTTGGGTGATAGAGGAGACCAACTCATCGGAAACAGCAACAGCCGCTCCACTTAAGCAATCCATAAGGTGTTGGGCACGCAACCCATCTCTTCCACAAGACGTGCCTCGAGGGAAACTCTTGATCCTGTCCAGAACCACATCCTGAGATGCAATGAGGTGGTGGTGATCAATAGGTGTATCTGGCAAGGGTGGAGCAGACTTGAAAGGGTGTTTAGCCTTTAATTCCAGAAGGGTAGCCTCATTATAAGGGGCAACACCAGAGGAAGAAAGAACTCTCACAGCAGCGGTATAATGACCGTCACAAATCTTCCTCTTACACTGCTTGAGATTTCGCTCGCTTAAACCAATGTCTTCATCAGCCAAATCTAACATAGGAGAAACAGATTCAGCTAAGGTCTCCCTCACAAGCTGCAAACTACCACCAGGTACACCCCAAGATCGGATGGCACTGATGATGCTCTCTTCTTGGCGTTGTCGTTTGTTACCAGACTTGCACTCCAAATTACTCCTCGGGCAAAAGGTTTTAAGGAGACAGAGAGGCAAGACTAACAAACTAACCCAGCAAGAAATATCATCAGGTTTGCAAATCACCTTATCAAGCGCTCCTTTCAAGACCCGAGAAAAACCCAAACGACACTTGGGAGGGATGGATTTGACCGTATGTAGCCCCTTTGAAAACAAACAATCAAGCAGAGATAAAGTAAACCCATCATACTGGTTGTGCAACAAGCCATCAATGTGATCAAGCTGAGGACATGAGGGAGCAAGTGGCTTAGTGAGGTGGTAGATCACAAAACGAACATCACCGTCCCCAATATTCGGGGGTGGCACAATTTCAGCCCCATGACGACACTTAGTACGTAAAGTGTGAGTTTTGAAGCAAACACCACATAACCAAATACCCATCCGTTTAAGAGTTAACTCTGTCCTCTCGAAAACAACCCGATCATTAAGGAGGGAATGTTTAGTGACTGCTTGCGCATCACCACTACAATGTGTATCCCGAAGATGTTTGATCAAATAGGCCCTCGTAAGCCCATTACCACCACCATCGTGACAACCATTAAGCCCCGTGAACAGGCAACGAGAAATGACTGTGAGAGGTAGCCATATGCAGAACAAACAGCGAACCGGGAACAGATACAAATAGTGTTGTTATAGTATTATGTATATTGTCTTATCATATATATATAGTTATATATATATATTATATGTTATTTATATATATATATATTATATATATATGTTTAGCTATTTATATATAATGAGTTTTTGCCTGTGTTTACGAAGGGGTCGATTCACACAACAAAACAGAGAGGAATACCCAATCACCAAATCACAGCATCCAAGAAGAACAAGAACAAACATCACCTTTTAAACAGTTGTGCCAAGGCAAACTGCGACACAGCAAAACCAAACTGCCACAGAACCCTGTCTAAACCAACCAGGACCAAACACAAAAGATACAACCAGGCAGTGAACCAAACGGTATCGAGTCCAACATAGCAGCGACAAACTGAACCGAAACGATCCCTCAAAACCAATCACAACATGAAACTCCAACTACTACAACAAATGAACCCCAAAAGCTGCAACTCAGCAGCGAAAACCAACAAGCGCTTGCGCCCTGAATTAACTGTCCGAGAACCTGTTGAGCAACCTTACTGCTCGAGGAAACTGTCCGAGGACAAATCAACAAAACACAACAGCAGCGGAAGCTGGGAAACTGAGAACCCGGAAGCAAAGCAGCTACAAATCAAAACCATACCATACCAAGGAACGAAAACATAAAACTACACTAAAAAGGCAGTGCAGGAGAAACGCAACAACAACAATGAAACTGCACTCTACTGAACAAAATACACAACAAACCCAAAACAGCAGACCCCGTATTAACAAGCGGGCATCAAACCAAAGGAATAACAAACCCACTAACCGAGAGAACCACTAGGCTAAACGAACACTAAACGAAAGGATCTTCTGAGCAATGAGGGATGGATAGAAACCAAGCAAACCCCTTAAATATGAAGATATTAACTAGCAGCAGCAGAACCCAATCGGTATACACAATAAAAGGGAGGAGAAAACCAAACCCTGAACGGCATGCTCGAACAAAACCCACACTCCAACGGGAAAGTTGAACCAAGGATGCAACTGGGTTATTGAATCAATGGGGTAGGGGAAAGAAGACGATTAGCAATCAGTAGGGCAGAGATCTACAAAGATACAACTGTGATATTGAATCGGTGGGGCAGAGATCATCGAGAAGAAGCGGGATCAAGAAGACGATAAGCATCGTCAAATTCGCCTACAGTGATACTATTATTATTATTATTATTATTATTATTTATAAAACATCACTTCGTTAGAATAATAGAGATTACAACAAATTAGAGGGAAGCCGAGATACTATCTGGGCCCCCACTCCTTTAGCAATGGAAAAACTAATCCTATTAAAAATGTGAACAGCAGCGCGGGCCCCAATATCTTGAGATATTTATTATTATTATTATTATTATTTACTATTACTGTTATTATTATTATTATTATTATTATTATACTTAACCTGATTTAAAATCCCTTGACGATACGGTTCAAGTGGGAATGATCCACTTTTGCTTTTTTTTAATTTTTTATATACACTTTTGCCCTGCCATCTGCTAAACATAAATAATAATATACATGACTTGGGGCTTATAGTTACACCCCTACACTTGAGTTTTTTAATACTCAATAACAAAAACTAACTAATGATCTGAATTGCGAAGGATCAATAAACATGGAGTATATTAAGCACGTATGGGGGTAATAATTTGACTTTCTTCCCCATTTCTCTATAAAATAAAAACTACCATGAATCTCAATCGTCCCAAATTGTATACACTAACAATAGACTCGACTTAGCAACCATGTAATCAAGTAAACAATTAACTAGGGTTAAACAAGTGTGATAACAATAATGTACTGAAAATGAGTACATATAAGGAAGGCTAAGGCGATTTGTGTGTAACATTTTGGTAGGGTGTAAACAATGTTCTTCATTAATAATCCAGAATCCACCAAAAAATTATAAGAACCGTGAAAATGATAGGCTCGGAGGGGTGTACTAGGGGTATCTTGCACTAAAAATGAGTGCGAAGCAAGGGTGTGGGGGTAGTTATATGATCGAGGAGATCATCATAACCATAACAAACGAAGGCTAAAAAAAGGGTTATTGTAATGCCTCTTATTACTTAGCAAATCCTAATCACACGAATGCGGTCTCACTAGCAGTCTCAAGTTGAATCACTAAAGCAAGTTCTATAATCTATAATACTACCGGTACACTCTCATGAGCATTAAAAATGAATGCTTTTATTCCGAAAGATCTAGGGGCGAACCTCACATTTTTTAGGTGGAGTTTTTTAGTGGTAGGGTTTTTGTCCTAGTCATATAATTCTTATCCATGATACGCTTCTAATACTATAGTTTCACCGATATATGCCATAATTTTTTTAAAATTTGGGCCAAAATTACCGTCCTAAACTATGTTTTGGTATATTACACATCATTTTAAAGACAAATCAAATGCAAATGAAAGAATAGTTTATAAGGCTTTTATGTTAGGGTATATGACACCTGCACACACCTCTGTATAGACCTTTGTACAATATATAGCTCCTGCACACACCGCTCGAACACACAAAGAATACAAAAAAGGCTTACGGAAAGTAATTGCGGAATATAAATCGACACAAGATATAACATGGTATCCACGACTAGAATAGTCGTGGAAGTCCACGGGATTAAACCAGAGACATATTATTAAGCTCTGAGCTAAACTGCTCAGGCTCGTGTCAAACTGCACGACCCGTGCTAAACTGCACGGGGTACAAACACACACACCCATATCCTAGTTTACAATTACAATGAGAGGGGTATTTATAAGTATGAAACCTATCTCCAGTTTACTTATTCTACCGATGTGGGATTGGGTTTGCACCCAACAATCCTCCTCTCAAACCCAGTACTACAATGGGCCTCCCTTCCAACGATACAGGACGCAATATGTTCTAGAGTCGCTGGACCACCTATCCCACTCTATCTGAACGGCGTGATCTGCTCAACCTAAGCTATTGTTTAATCTGGATTAACTTGGAGTTGCACCACCTGCGCCACACACATCGGGGCCTATATCAGTCTTTAAAACTCAACAATCTCCCACTTAAAGGCTGATCACTTCACTGCTATTTGTCTCAAGTAATCTCTGTAAACTTCAAACCACCTTCCTTTTAACAATGCTACCGCTCTAACCTTTCTGTACCATCGAACATACGGAACACACTGCACCAACCAAATGCATGGCTAGGAGACTTTTGATACAAGGTATCCTGAACTAACATCATTAAACTGGGAATAACCTTCCCTTAAACAATGCTACTTCTCTACCTTTCTGTACTGCCGTACATAAGGAACACGCTGCACTAACCAAACTCAAGGCTAAGAGACTTTCGATATAAGGTATCCTGAACTAACATCATTAAACTAGGAATAACCTCTCTCTGGTAAGACACCATCATCCGTTATCAATTCACTTGAAGGCCAGTTGAAACTGCGCAGAACTTCAACTTCTCTTTCATCACCAACCTAGTGAACATCTCTTCAAGGCTTTTCGTTCCAAGAATCTTCAACAAAAATAAGGACCTTTCACTTATCAATATCCGAACAAGATTTTCACAACATCAAACCTTTAGATTCTTCACAAGATGAAACGAACTCTTAGTATATCTGTCACAGTATAAACACTTTCTGCCTGAGCTCAGTCTAACTTCTTAAGAGACTTCTTCAACCATATCAACTCTCTGCTTGCTTATGCAACTGCCATAAACTAGACTTCTATAGTTAACATAGTGATACTCTTTTGTAGTCCAGACTCCCACTCGACTGTTGTTATACCAACTGTAAGCACATAACCAAGCACCTGCTTCTTAGAGCATCTATCCTTCATCTCAAACACTAAGGGCAACTACTACTTAGGCTTGTTGAATTCTGCCATGTTAGAGCCCGAGACCAACATGTCATCAACATTTAATAGTTGTCTAATGCATGATGAACCATCTTCTTAAAGTAGTAACATTGGTTCATGACACATTACTCGCACCTTATTCTTTTGCTTAAAATTGTCAAATTTCAAGTATCGTAGCCTTGATGCTTGAAATAGTCTGTACATAATTTCCGTTAATCTGCACTCTAGGTTTTCTTTCTGCCCAACTAGCTAAAAGCCCTCGCTTTTGTGCTGTGTAGATGTATCATTCAAGGCTCCCACATAAGAAGGCTCCTGCAGCTACAATACTCAAGACAAGCCTGATTATAGTCATCTTTACAACTAGAGAGAATATCACATTTTAGTCTTCCCCTTGCTTATATTGAAAACCCTTAACCATCAATCAAGCCTTGTACCTTTTGGTGCAATCCTGCTCTTCTTTAACCATGAACATCCACAAGATTTGTGATGCATTTTTTCCTGCTGGTAATCTGACTAAGGAACACGCCTCGTTCATTTTAAGTGAAACCATCTCTTCAATAATAGCCTTCTACTGTACGGATTCTTTGCTACTTAAGGCTTCTGAATAATAATCTGGTTTACCGTTCTTTGTCAGTAGCAAATAGTTTGCTGATGGAGAGTACCTTACTGGAGCCCTGAACTTTCTGGTGGATCTTTGTACCTGTGGAGTCTCAGAGCCTCCCTCCTCGGAGAATTCTTCGTCTTTAGAGTCTTCTTTATTTGATCTCACTATCCTTGAAGCTCCCACTATTTTTGGACCCCTTACTCATATCTGAGCTCCCACCTAGGCTCTAAGTGATTTCTGAACCCAACCCATGCTCTGCAACTATGCTATCATTCTCTGCAAGGTTCTCTGGAATGACTACTAACACCACTTGACACCCCCCACCCCCTCCCCCCCCCCCCCTCATTGTATTGGATCGTAAGCTACCTGAATCTGTCGCAGACTTGGCTCCATAAATCGAGTCTACAAATGTAATATCTCTGCTTCGGATAACCTGGTGACTCTTCGTATCCCGAAAGCTGTATCGCATTTCATCTGAGCCGCTCCCTATGAATGTACATTTCATGGCTTCTCGCAAACATCTTTCACTTTAACAAATGAGTCACAACCAAATACCTTCAAGTGTGCGAGACTAGTATCCTTCCCTCGCCATTCCTCCTCTGGAATACGCAACCCTATCGGAACGTAGGGTATGCGGTAGATTAAGTAGGTCGTACTAACTGAATCTGCCCATAACATCTTCGGAGCCTCTACACGAATCCCCGTGCTCTCTGCTCTGAATGTTCGGCTCAATCTTTCAGCAACACCAAACTGTAGAGGTGTTTCCGGGACCATTTTCAGCATCACAATCCCGTTCTCGACACAAAACTTAATCGGTCAGCTACTATACTCTCCACCATTATCAAACTTCAAACACTTCACCTGAAGGTTTGCATTATACCTACCGCAACTCCTGCTGCAGTCTTCGATAACAGTATCATAGTAGCGGGATCCTCAGATTGATGCAATAAATGTAGGGCCACAGCCTTCTGTATGAACTTGCTCTAACCTCTGCAGTTTCCTTGTCTTCACTGACATTATGAAGGAAAGATTCTTCTGCTTCCCCAAACCACCTAGCTTACAGAAGTAGATATCTACCTTCCGTACATCTAGAACGTTGCCTTTGGAAGCTAACATGCTCATACCAATCCTGCTCATATCACCAAGTCTCTGGTGTTACACAGCTGCACTACCACTACCATTACTAATTGCGTCAATCCCCTCGGGGTGTACCTCAACCATTTACAAGCTTCCACGGTTGTTCCCACGAGCTACCACCAAATTACCTTTAGTAACCTTCCACTACTGGTCTCCGAAGCCTACGTGGTAACCTTCTTCATCAAGCTGCCCAACTAAGATTAACCTTCTCTTTAGGCCTGGAATGTACCTAACATCCTTTAGAGTCCAACTTGTATCAAAATAAGTTTCAAGGACAACATCCCCAACGCCTGCAATATCTAGAGTCATGTCATTTGCTAAACGAACCTTAGCGGAGCGTAGCTTGAACCTTTCTAACTCTTCTTTGCAATAGGTAGCATGGAACGATGCACCAGAATCCATAATACGATCCTTAACCGTATTCTTAACGCAACAAACCAATGCGTCATCAGAGTCTCCAGCTGCCATGTTAACCTCCTTACCCTTGGTGGCTACAAGCTTCGAACTCTGATTCTGAAAGTGGCCCTTCTAGTTGCAATTCCAACACGTGATATTCTGCCTGTTCTTTATCTCTCCTATCTTCCATGATTTTGACATCTTTCTGTTCTGCTTCCTGCCCTTTGTCGTACCCTCTGCCCCTGTATCTGTGTCCTCTGCACTTAACAAATAATTCGTATATTCTTTGGATGTCTTGCGACAGATATCTTCAATAAAGAATCAAATCTCAAATCCCTTAGAATGTTAGCTGAGTAGTTCTACACGAACCACTAACTGCTGTAATAGTGCTTGACCAACTCTAGGGCTACAAAGATAATAATAACAAAGCCTTTATACCTGTAGGTTTGGCTTTTTCCAAAGGCTCCTGAAGCTTCTTCGGATATAGAGAGTCTTTGATCTACATCTTACAGAAACCGAAATCATAACCATCATACTGTCAATATTTAGCTTCCCGTCTTCTACCTTTGTTTATCATAGCCTGGCTCTTGATACCACTTTGTTAGGGTATATGACACCTTCACACACCTCTGTACAGACCTCTGTACGGTATATAGCTCCTGCACACACCGCTCGAACAAACAAAGAATACAAACAAGGCTTACGGAAAGTAATTGCGGAATATAAATCGACACAAGATATAACGTAGTATCCACGACTAGGATAGTTGTGGCAGTCTACGGGATCAAACCAAAGAGATATTATTAAGCTCTGAGCTAAACTACTCAGGCTCGTGTCAAACTGCACGATCGTGCTAAACTGCACGACCCGTGCTAAACTGCATGCCCCGTGCTAAACTGTACGGGGTACAAACACACATACCCATATCCTAGTTTACAATTACAATGAGAGGGGTATTTATAAGTGTGAAACCCATCTCCAGTTTACTTATTCTACCGATGTGGGATTGGGTTTGCACCCAACAATCCTCCCCTCAAACCCAGTACTACAATGGGCCTCTCTTCCAACGATACAGGACGCAACATGTTCTAGAGTTGTTGGACCACATGTCCCACTCTATCTGAACAGTGTGATCTGCTCAACCTGAGCTATCGTTGAATCTGGATTAACTTGGGGTTGCACCACCTGCGCCACACACATCGGGGCCTATATCAATCTTCACAACTCAACATTTTATTACCCCTACACTTATTTTGAACATTGTCCCCAATTTTCTATGAGTGCCCGAAAAACAAGAAAAAGGGAAAATAAATAAAAGGCGAGAGAAACTAATACTCCCTTTGTTTCTTAATATCGAAGAAGAAATAAGATAAACCGGCTAAATCGTCATCCACGAATCATCCAAGTGAAAATCCTAAGAGCTTCCGGACTCTCCTCATCTAATATAACATGTGAATCAAACACAAAGACGACTATACCAATAGTAACATCGGCGGGAAATAATATACAACCCCATTAGTCATAAATTAAAATCCTAAGAAAGCAATAAAGATAGAATGTTAGTACTAATGTAATCGTGGCTTTCTGCAAAAGTTTTGAAAATTAAAGATTCTGGAAATTAAACAAAAATGACTTTTCAAAAAAATTGAAAAAATGAAAATTTCTTTTGCTACAGTGGCGACGCCGTCAGGATTTAATCCTGACGCCGTCTCCACACACTGTGAAATTTTATTTCTTCGTTTTCTCAAAAAAAATCTGCAAACATATCCTACTAATGATTTCCTGGAAAAAATTTATTGCATGTGCCACAAAAACGGTTAGTACAAACATATGACTCAAAACAAACAAATAAAACATAAAAGTGTGATTTTAACTTAAACTGTCTATTTTACATGTTTGAAATGGTTCTTAAAACCAGATGTTTTCCCCTACACTTATTTTATGTAAAATACCTTTGATTGCAATTAAGATGAAGTTAAAGACAAAACAAAGCATGATCATATATAATTCAAACATATAAAAACCTTGGTTTGGGATACATTTTCATAAGTTTTCTAAAGTCTACTTGAGGACAAGTAGGATTCAAGTGGGGGGGATATTTGATAACATCAAATAACGTCTATTTTATAGCATCATTTATCCCGTCTTTATTGCTCGTTTTACATTCTTTTATATATGAATTGGTACTTAATTGCTTATATTTATTAATTGCAATAATTATCGAGCATTTAGTGAAGTTTAGCTAAAAGCCACGCATTTTGGAACATAAACGAAGAGTTCAAAAAAGTCTACTGATCTGACAACCTATACGTCGTATCATTCTAGAAGTATACGTCGTATCCAAGACTTTGACGAACTAAAAGACCATTGCCTGACTTTGAAGAATACGTCGTATCCACATCAACGATACGCCATATATAATACATTGGTCAACGAAGAAGAACCAACTGGTTTTACCTCAATACGCCGTATCTAGCAAGAAGATACGGCGTATCCGTGCCCTAACTGCACAAGACATCCAAGACGAAAAGAGAGTTATAAGCCATATCCAGAAGAGCTCATACGCCATATTCACGGACAATCCAAGAATATTCTAGAATATATTATTTGTGGAGCCCACGCCAAGTTACCCTGATTTGCCATAGTGAACCCTTTTAATACGGCATATCGACCTTTTTCCAGACTCTATAAATACAAAACCCTAAAACTCATTTTAGGTATGCTTTTAACCACCAAGTTTGATTCTCAGAAGATCTAAGAAGCCAAGAAGGTCCTGCAAAGTGCTCCATTCCATAGGAAAACCCTTGTAATCTCTATACTCTAAATATGCGTTCAGTTTTTATTGCTTTAATCGTTCGCCTATGACATTTGTATAAGTTTACAATGACTATCGGCTAATACCTTTAGGTATTAGCCATGTTTATGATAATTTAATGTTTGGCTCTATTTATGATTGCTTGTTTGCTTATTCGTTGAGTGTCTATTATGTTTATCAATTTATACTCGTTTATGTGCTTAAGCATGTGTTTAACCTATATACAAATAGAGCGTTAGCTAGAGTCAGGGATAGAACTACATGCAGCCGTTTATATATATAGAGTAATAGGATCACAAATGTTGACTTGTCTTTACCCTTGGTTTAGTGAATAGGTAGACTAGCAGGTGACTTAGGACTAACAAATAATGTTCTGATTCCTTAGGTAAAGATCTGGACAGTGGACTACTAGTATATAAATTGTCGTTAAGCAGTAAGTTAGTAAAGTCTCCATGAGCTAGGTTTCGATATTATCACCATTATTGTCTCCTAAGATAGATTATAATCGACTGTGAATGCTTTATGCAGGTTTGGTTAATTGTGACAGAATTGCTGAATCTAGAGTTTAGGAAGAAGTCTCGCCTAAACTTAGGTATGATATATTACCAACGAAGTAAAACAATCATTGCACTTATAAACAACACCTGCGTTTTATTAGATTAAACTGGATAATACGTTTTCATTACATAAGGCTTGACCGCTTCTTCATCTTCTGTTTATCAAGTTGTGTGTGTTAATTGTCATTATTTAGATTAGGTAAACCCAAACACGTACCAGTCTCTCTGGCTGAAAATTCCCCTTTTTGCGTTAGTTTTTGTTTAACTTAGATTTAAGATATGATTAATTAGGACTAACGTAGATAACTAAAATACTGATAGATTTAAGTGTTAACACTTGGATTTCATTGCCAGAGAGATCTAACGTTGCAAGTTTTTTCATGGCTCGAAATGATTTGGGAAACACCTTTAGCTTGCAAGAGGCCAAATTTAACCGTCTAAAACGAGGGTTGACATAATGATTGGCCTTCTTAGTTGTAACAGAGAAAGCGTTGTGCGAGAGATCGAGATCTTCAAGGTTTGTGAGGCTTGATAACAATTTATCCAACTCCCATTCACCACTAAAATTATTATAAGAAAGGCGTAGAAGAGTGAGGTTGGTGAGTTGTCAAAATGTTTGCACATTAATATGCCCAACTAACCGATTGTTACCCAGGTTTAATGTTTCTAAGAAGGAAGATTGATAAGTCTTGAGTTAAATTTTCCTTTCAATCCAGTGGAGCGGAGATTTAGTAATTTCAAAGAAGAAGAGATTTTAAGACTGGTAGGTAAAACTGAAGAAATTATTAGTCAATATATTTGATTTATATTTGATTAATTACCTTCCTAAATTAGTTGATATATTTTTGGATGCTTTGTCATCATTAGCTGTATCGTAGTTATCTTGTGCTCAAGCCCATCCCCTTTGTAATCTATATATACCTTATCATTTGTGAGAAATAATCAAGGAAAACCAATTACCTTCAATATGATATCAGAGCCAATATCGATCCACTCCTAAAATCTCTCATCTCAGTCGTCCCCTCCCTTATTCTTTCTCTACCTCACAGTTATTTTTTTTTCACTAAATCAAAAAAAAATTACAGTTCATTAGTGTCATTATTCACCGGCAAGTACTGTTCATCGTCCGGTACTGTTCATCAAAAAAGAAGAAGATTGTTCTTATGGCTTTCACTTGTTCCCTAGCCCAATATGTGGCTCACAAGACTAATGTTGCTTAACAATTTACACTACAAAAGCATTACAGATTGCCACATCCCGGTCAAGGTATACTCGGTCTCGCTCCGGCTATTTATGCATCCCAGCATACTACTCTACCAAGTGCGTTTAACATTATGCCACCACAAGACCCGACTTGGCACATGGATACAAGTGCCTCTTCTTATTTAAATTTTAATGTAAGTAATTTAAGTACCATTTTTGATAAACGCTTATTTCCATCTGTTCACGTTGGTGGTGGCAAGTCTATTCCTGTCACCAACACTGGCCATAGCATTATTCCTTCCCGTCATCGCCCTCTTCATATTCATAATGTTCTTGTAACCCTCAATATAATTAAAAATTTCATTTTTGTTCGTCAATTCACTAGGGATAATAATTGTACTATTGAATTTGACGCCTTTGGTTTTTTTGTGAAGGATTACTTGACTCGTCATATCCTCCTTCGATGTGACAGTTCAAGCGATCTCTATCCAGTTACCAAGCCGACAACTCTTCCTATTGCTTTTCTCTCGACAAGTGCTTCTACGTGGCATCAACGCCTCGGACATCCGGGTGATCAAGTGCTACATTCGCTTATCTCTAGTCGTTTTATTTCATGTAATAAATAAAAGGCTTCACATATTTGTCACGTTTGCCAACTTGGCAAACATGTGAAGCTTTCATTTCATAGTTCACTACCATTTTGTTAAAACATTGTTTCATATTAATACATTCTGATTTAGGACTCACACCATTGTTAGCTCTAGTGGTTTCAATAATATGTCTTATTCTTGTCATTTTTCTCTCATTTTCCCTAATGGATTTATCCTCATCGTATCTAAATCTGACATGTATGATAATTTTTTGCATTTTCGCAACAATGTTTAATAATCAATTTAGAATGTGAAATTAAAAGCTTTCCATTGATGATCATGGCGGTGCGTTTCGATTAATAACCAACTTACACCTTATTTGCTAAAAATGTCATCCAATTAGATTCTCTTGCCCAAAAACCTCCCAACAAAATGGCAAGGCGGAGCGAATGATACGAACAATTTTAAAATACATCGTACTCTTCTCTTTCAAGCACACCTCCCCCTACTTTTTAGTCAGAAGCCCTCCATAATGGCCACTAAATCTCCTAAACCTTTTACCCTCTACAACAATCCATAATGATATACCTTTCACACGCCTTTTCAACAAACCACCTGATTACTCCCACCTTCGCATCTTTGGGTGTCTATGTTAGCCTTATCTCTACTCACCTCATAAACTTGCCCCACGTGCCACACCATGTATCTTTTTAGGCTATCCCGCCTATCATCGTGGTTTTCGTTGCCTTAACCTCGAGACAAACAAAATTATTCTCTCCCGATATGTTACCTATGACGAAACACAATTCCTTTACAAATCTATGACACCGTCCTCGCCACCTTCTTACACCTTCCTTGATACTCAATGTTGGGAATTATTTATTCCTGACTTAGTACCGCTAGTTATAATACTTAGTACCGTTAGTTGTAATTAGTACTGACAGTACAAAGTGTTAAGTACTGATCAGTTAGTTAGTACCGTTAGTATAAAATAGTTAGTACCGTTTATGAGATATGCATGAGATATCTTAGGAAAGGATATGCATTATCTTTATACGTGTTTTGTAAAGCCCATTAGGGTTTCCTTAGTCTATAAAAGGAACCCTAGGCATAGTTAGTAGATATAGTTCTACACAGATCATAGAGATCGAATAGTAATCATAGTTTGTAATCTGTAACCTAGGCAGATTCAAAGTTTAATATAAAAGTTCTTTTGTGGTATTCATTATTGTTCTTCTTAGCATTATTGATTAGATTCCGCATAATCAATAGTGTTCACTCAGTGTTTCAATATTGTTGCTTTAGAATTATCTAAAGGAGCAAACTCTTTGCAAGCTGAAGGTTTAGATCTATTCAGTTAATCGATCCAACAAGTGGTATCAGAGCTTGTGTGGAAACTCTGATTAAGAAGAACTCAACTGCAAGATGGCAGAACAAGACATTCCTCCACCCACAATCACTGCAATGAAGATCCCTATCATCGGGAAGGGAGAGTACAATATATGGAGCATGAGAATGTGACAATATATCTGTCATATAGACCATAATCTATGGGATGTTATTGTCAATGGAGATCTAGAAGAAGAGCCTGCACCAATAACTGGAGAAACATCTGCCCCTCCTGCTCCTAAGACTGCCAAACAACTGGCTGCTAGAAGGAATCAGGAAAGAGTTAAAAGCATCCTGCTTTTAGCTATACCTGATGAATACCTCCTCAAGTTTCACAATGTTGCTGATGCTAAATCACTCTGGGAGGTAATCAAATCAAGGTTTGGTGGTAATGTAGAATCCAAGAAGATGCAGAAAAATGTTCTAAAACATCAGTTTTAAAATTTCTCTACTGCATCAAATGAAAGCTTGGACAAAGCTTATGATAGATTCTAGAAACTGATAAGTCAATTGGAGGTTCATGGTGCTCCAATATCAAAGGAAGACATCAACCAGAAGTTCCTTAGAAGTCTTCCTTCTTTATGGAATCAGATTGCCCTCATCATGAGAAATAAGCCAAATATTGATAAGATTGATATTGATGACCTTTACAACAATATTAGGGTGTATGAAGATGAATTGAAATGGTCTTCAGGTTCCAACTCTGCTTCTCAGAATTTGGCCTTTCTTTCCTCTGAAAATACTGGCAATACTAATGAAGTTAGTACTACCAGTGGAGATTTTGGGGTTAGTACTGCTGGTGGAATTAATCAAGTTCCATCTACTCCATGTGCTCATGATATAGATTACTCATTCCTTGCACAACCAACAACCAGTCCTCAACTTGGGAATGAGGATTTTCAGCAGATGGATAGAGATGACTTGGAGGAATTGGATCTTCGATGGCAGGTGGCTATGTTGACTGTTAAAGTAAAGAAGTTCATTCAGAGGACGAGAAGGAATATGGACTTCAAAGAAAAACGACATGTTTCTCTTGATAAGTCAAAGATTGAGTGCTACAACTGTCACAGAAAAGGGCACTTTGCTAGAGATGTAGATCTGGAAAGAATCAAGGAAGAAGATCTTATAGTGACAATGGCAGGAGCAATGCACCAACAAATGAATCTTCATACAGTCTCGGTTGGCTCAAGATGTACTAGGAGGCTAATGACTAGAGCAATGATTTATAGAAAGAACCATTCAACTATTGCTTTGATGCCATCCTCCTTTCAAGCTCAATCAAGTTCTTCTGACCATGAGGTACAAAAAAATGTTCTAAAGTCTTGAATCAATTAAATGTCTTCAAAAGTACTAATGATACTGAAGAGAAAAACATAACAAAAGCAAAACTAAAATCAGGGGTTATGAGATAGCCATAGAAGTCAGCTAAATCCAGGATTATTAGACATGAAAAAAATGAATTGGCTTGGGGTGAGAAATATGAATTTCAGAATTATGAGCTTAAATGTAGAGAAATAAAAATTAACAACTTAAATCTGGAATTAGAGAAGGCTATTAAAGAAAGAGATGAGTTAAAAGATAAGATTGCAAAATGGGAAGAATCGACCAAGAATCTTGAGGAAATACTTAACAGTCAAATGAGTGCTAGAGATAAGACTGGTTTAGGATATAGCACATAATTGAATGAATTAAGTAGCAATCATGAAACTGATAGTGAGAATAGCTTTAGTGTTTTGATGGCATATCTAGTGATGAAGAGTCCACACCAGCTAATGATAGGTCTTCCAAAGCAAATGGGTATAAAGCTGTTCCCCTTCCTATTACAGGGAACTTCTTAACCCCATGGGTTGACATATCTTTTGCTGGGTTAGATGAATATGCCATAAGGAATAAAATCATTGAATCACAAACATCTAAGCTTAATAATGAAACAAGTGAAACTACAGGTCAAACAAATAATGCAAACACTGTAAAGCCTAAATCATCCAGTAAGTTAGTTGTGTCTAATCTTAACAAAGATAGAGTTATCATTGAGGATTGGTACTCAGATGATGAGGAAGAAGTGTTTGAAGTACAAACAGTTAGTCCTGAGACTCAAACAATTAAGACTAGAGATGATAAAAGTGGTCAAACTCCTAAGAAACAAGGAATTGATTTTAGGAAAGTAAAAGCTTGTTTTGTTTGTAAAAGTACTAACCACTTGATCAAAGACTGTAATTTCCATAACAAAAAGAGTCAAGAGTCTAATCTAAAAAATGTGGTTAATACTGGTAAAAGGGAGGGCAAACCAGTATGGGATAATACCAAAAGGGTTAATCATCAAAACTTTTCAAAATACCCACATTTAAGTAAGACTTTTGTCCCATCAGGAGTACTAACAAGAACAGGATTTGTTTGTACTGCTAGGCCAAGTATTAATACTGCTAGGCCTGTTTGTACTGCTAGGCCAAGTATTAATAATGTTAGGCCTGTTAGTACTGCTAGTCCAAGTATTAGTATTGCTAGGCCTGTTTATGCTTCTAGACCCATTTACCCAAGAATGGACAATGTAAGACCAAGAGGCTCATGTTCACCTATCAAGAGGTCTTACTATACAAAACTAACCTTTAGACCCAAAGACTTAAAAAAGGAAGTTAAAACTTTTGGGGTTAAAAATATGACTACTGCTGGGACAAGAGCAGTAGTTAATACTGGTAAAGGTAAGCTGAATACTGACCTTAAAAGGACAAGATGGGTTGGAGGCCTAAGGGAAATTACTTGGATCATGTGTCCAAAGATAATGGATTATTCATGCTCAAGAAGGTTGAGTATGTTGACCCAAAAGGGATTTCCAAGTCTGTAATGGCTTGGATCCCTAAGAGATACTAATTCTCTTACTTTTTGTGCAGAGCAATCCAGAGATCTTGTTACAGGATCATGTAGTGGTGGATAGTGGTTGCTCTAGACATATGACTAGCAACAAAGCTTATCTTTCAGACTATGAAGATTTTAATGGAGGCTTTTTGGCTTTTGGAAGTGATCCCAAAGGAGGTAAAATTATAGGTGAAGGTAAAATTAAAATTGCTAATTTAGACTTTGATGATGTTTATTTTGTGAATGAACTTAAGTTTAACCTTTTCTCTGTCTCACAAATGTGTGACAAGAAAAATAGTGTACTTTTTACTGAGTCTGAATGCCTTATCTTGTCTCCAACTTTAATCTTCTGATGACAGCAAGATGGTACTTAGAGCTCCTATAAAGGATTATGTGACAACTTATATATAAAGAACATTGTGCCTTCTTGAGTTATAACTTGTATAATATACAAATGCAAATAGCAGATTAGTCTAATTTATGCACAGTGAGATTAGGTCATGTAAATTTCAAAAATATAAATAAACTTGTTAAAGGCCCTAGTTAGAGGTTTACTCAAAATGTTTTTGTGAATGACCACACTTGTGTTGCCTGCCAAAAGGGTAAGCAACACAAGGCCTCCTGTAAGGCCAAGTTAGAAAGAATCATCAGAAAGCCCCTAGAATTACTTCATATGGACTTATTTGGACCTGTCTCTATAGAAAGTATTAACTAGAAAAAGTACTGCTTGGTTGTGACTGATGATTTCAGCAGATTTAGTTGGGTATTTTTCTTAGCTACCAAGGATATGTTATGAAAAAAAAAACATCTGCAAATCCTTTGTAATCTTATAATAGGCTTAGAAAAACATTGAATCATAATGTTAAAAATCATATAGATGTGGTATTAAATGGGACAGAGTTTTAAGACTAAGTTATGAAAATGATATGCTGTGCTAAGAAAGGAATAAAAAGGGAGTTTAGTGTAGCTAGAACTCCCCAGCAAAATGGTGTTGCAGAAAGGAAAAACAGGACCCTAATTGAGGCAGCTAGAACTATGTTAGCAAACTCACTTTTACCAATCCCATTTTGGGCAGAGGCAGTTAATACTGCTTGCTATGTACTGAATAGGGTATTAGTGATCAAACCTCAAAATAAGACACATTATGAACTATTAATAGGTAAAACACCTAGTATTAGTTTTATGAGACCTTTTGGGTGCCCCTTGACTATTTTGAACACCTTAGATTCCTTGAGCAAATTTGATGGGAAATCTGATGAAGGTTATTTGCTTGGATACTCTACCTCTAGTAAAGCCTTTAGAGTATACAACAAAAGGACCAAAAGGGTAGAAGAAAATCTACACATTAATTTTCTTGAAGATCAACCAAATGTGGCAGGAACTGGTCCAAATTGGATGTTTGATCTTGATTTTCTTACAAATTCAATGAATTATGTTCCTATTAGTGTAGAAAATCAGGTTAATGTAGATGCAGGTACACAAGATTCTTATGTTGCAGGTTCATCAGAAAAAGATAAATGACATACTCAGGAATACATACTGCTTCCACTACAACCTCATAGGACTAGGACTCTAGTAAAGGATGTTGTTTAGGATGCACAAGAAAAACCTTCTGAAAATGCTTCTCCAGACAAGGATATACAAGATTCAGAAGATGTTATTGATAAGGAAGGACAACATCAGATGCCAGAAGATGAACAAGTCTTGCAAGATGAACTTGAGATGATGGTTACTCAAGAATTGGTTGCTAACGCTATAAATGATATTTCAAGACAAGCCTTTGAAGAAGAAAAGAGGAGAATTGCATCTCAAAAGAAGGCAGCTCAAACTACCAGTACTAACCAACTTAGTACTGATAAACCATTTGTTAGTACTGATAGATCATTTGTTAGTACTGATAGGTCTAACACACCAAATGTTAGTGCTGCTAGTACTCCTACAGGTGCAAATGTTGGTGAATCATTATTTGTCTATATTGGAGGAAAAATACCTATTGATGCATCTACTCTCCCTAATGCTGATTTACCCATTGATCCAAATATGCCTGACTTGGAAGATGCTTCTGATATTCTTCCAAATGATGGAATATTCAATGGAGCTTATGATGATGATGAAGATGTAGGTGCAGTGACTGATTTCAACAACATGGATAACACCATTGCTGTCAGTCCGATTCCTCACCTCATAATTCATAACAGAGTCATCCAAAAAGGACAAATTCTAGGAGATCCTACATCATCAGTTCAAAAAGAGGGAAGATTCAAAAGGCTTCTTCAGCACAACAAGCATTGGTAAGTTACATTCACAAACAAAATAGAACAAACCACAAGGATCATCAGAACTGTTTGTTTGCATGTTTTCTCTCTCAAGAAGAACCCAAGACTATATCACAAGCCTTAAAGGATGAAAGCTGGGTTGAAGCAATGCAAGAGGAATTGCTTCAGTTCAAACTACAGACAGTTTGGGTACTTGTTGATTTGCCATATAGGAAAAAGGTAATTGGCACAAAGTGGGTCTTTAGGAATAAGAGGGATGAGAGAAGTATTGTTGTAAAAAATAAAGCACGGCTTGTAGCACAAGGGTTTAGACTGGAGGAAGGTATAGATTATGATGAGGTTTTTGCACCTGTTGCCAGAATTGAGGCAATTAGATTATTTTTAGCCTTTGCATCATACATGGGATTTACTGTCTACCAAATGGATGTTAAAAGAGCATTTCTTTATAGCACTATATGTAAGTGTAAGAAGTGTATTTCAACAACCTCCATGCTTGTTGATCCTGCTCATCCAAACAAAGTTTATAAGGTGATCAAAGCTCTTTAAGGTCTACATCAAGCTCTTATAGCTTGGTATGCGACACTTTCTTCTTTTCTAATGGAAAATGGTTTCAGAAGAGGTACCATAGACAAAACATTATTTATCAAAAAGAAAAAAAGTGACATTATGTAGTCAAGTGTATGGGATGACATTATTTTAGTTACTACAAGAAGTCCTATGGTGTAAATAGTTTGAGGAATGTAGCCACAAAAGATTTCAGATGATTCACTGGGTGAACTCACATCTTTTTGGGACAGCAGTTGAAGCAACAACCTAAGGGTATCTATTTAGTCAGGATAAGTATGTAGCTGACATCTTAAAGAAGTTTGATTTTTTATCCATCAGAACAGCTACTACTCCTATTGAGTCTAATAAGCCTCTGGTCAAGGATGAAGATGTGTAGATTTTAGATTGTACATGTCCACAGGTCTATGATTGGCACTCTAATGTATTTGAACTGCATCAAGGCTAGACATCAGATGTTTCTGTTTATGCCTGTGTGACTAGATACAATTCACTCCAAAAGCTCACATTTAAATGCAGTAAAAAGGATTTTTTAGGTACCTCAAACATCAACCAAATGATGAATATTGTAATCCTAGGATTCACCGTTTGAACTTGAAGCTTACTCAGACATTTTGGGGAATTGTGGGGGGGTGAATTATGAGGGATCAGCTTGACATAAAATTCAACAAGGTCGATAACAAATTCTTGAAAAGATTAATATCATTGGCAATGCAAGAAGCAGTACTATGTAGGCAAATTCTACTAGTGGCAGAATATTGTTTTGCAGCTGCAAAATATTTGTGGGCAAGTAATATGGGATAAAGAATCAGATGATGGATTATGGTCTTAATTCATGAACACCAAAATCTATATTAGATAAATGATAGGCACAATAAAGTTTATCAAGAATCCTGTTTCTCATTCAAGGACCAACATATTATGAGAGTTCAATTTCCATTTTATAAGAGATTGTTATGAGAAGAGACTGATAGAAGTTATCAAGATTCACACAGAATCTAATGTTATAGACCTTCTCACCTAAGGATTTAATGTCACAAGATTTAACTTTTTGGTGGTTAGCATTAGATTATTAAATTTGTAGCTACAATTAAGGGGAGGCAAGATGCATTGTTGTACAGTTTTTCTAGAATGTTATGTGAGCAGACAAATTTTGCCAATGGTGATGTTTTCATTCAGTCTTGGGTTCTAGAGAGTCATTAGAGATAGATATATGGATGGTACTGAAGAGTTCTTGTTGTCCAACTTGTTCAATTTTTGGTTAACAAAAGTTAGTACCGACAGGCTTAAAGTTAGTACCGACAGGCAAAGTTTGTACCGCTATAAAGCTGTTAGAGACAATACCGGTAGGGGTCTAAAGTGTAATTTTTGGCGGTTTCTTCGCCATTGGGGACGCTACTACTATAAATACCTATCTCAATTACACGATTGATCCTTCTTCGCTCTCTTAATCGCTTTCAATTAACAAACCCTAATCATTCATCACCGACGATTACCAAAATCAAATACACGATGGCTGGTTTGGAATTCCTGTCCTAAGCACAATATGGTGGCCTATTTGGAAAAGACAGATGGGAATAACATAGTTTCATCAGATTAAGGACTTTCCTCACCCGCAGATCGAATTTTTAATATGCATATTCACTGTAAGTCCCATAGTCTCAACTTCGTTTGTTGAACAGTTTTGGACGACTGCTAAGTCTAGAACAATCAACAACACTAGTTATATAGATGCCACAGTTGCTGGCAAGCCTGTGACTATCTCAGAGGCATCAATAAGAAATGATCTTCTTTTTGATGATGCTGATGGGATAGATTCCTTGACTAACCAGGCTATATTTGATAATATTAAGCTAATGGGGTATGAGGGAGACTTGAATACTTTAACTTTTAACAAAGCCCTATTTTCACCCCAATGGAAATTCTTTTTTCATACCATGAATCATTGTATTAGTTCTAAAAGCATATCTTGGGATCAAATTTCCATTAATATTGCCACAGCTGTAATTTGTTTAGCCACTCACCAGAAATATAATTTTTCAAAATTAATTTTTGGTGGCATGATACGACAATTGGATGCAACTAAGAAGTTTGTAATGTATCCAAGATTTTTACAAATCTTCTTGAGCAATCAGTTTAAAGATGTACCTGTCCCCTTGGACCACTTTCCAGTCCCAACCCTAACTAAAAAGGTCTTGACATTTATGGTTAAAAAGGGTAAGAATTTTTCAGGGAAGGTTACACCTTTATTTGATTTCATGTTGGTTCAACAAACAGAGGATGAGGGTGATGCTTCAGAAAGACCATCTGACTCCCCACCCATACCCTCTCCTCCTCACCCAAGTGAAGACCAACCTCAGATACAGCCTGACCCATCTCCCAGACCTTCACCTACTACTCATATTATTGATTTTATTCTAGAGGATTCTGGTGGGAATCATGGAGGTCAGTCATCCAATGATATATCCCTCTCAGGGAATGAGGATGGTCTGACACTCCAAAGTGTATATGACCTTTGTGTGTCTTTATGTAAACAGGTCACAGCTCAGGCTAAAGAAATTAAAGCTTTGAAGGCTCAGGTCAAGAAGCTAAAGAAAGGAGTCAAACCACTTATCACACATCACAAATCCTGGATGAAGAGTGTTGCACTGAAGACAAGATTGGCAAGGAAGACTTCTCTGAAGAAAAAGGGGGTACAAAAGGAGTATGTATCCAAACAGGGGAGGAAATCTGTCAAATCTTCCAAGGGTGAACCATCTGTGCATAAAGATCCAGCTTTTGATGATCTTGATGATGATGCAATGGACTATATGGAGACTGAGGATGCTCAAGATGAGGGGAGGACAAGCTCTGTGGTGTTAGAAGAGAAGGAAAGTGCAGATAAGGAAGTAAGTACTGAAGCTCCTGTTAGTACTGTCAAGCCAAATGAAGGTACCGACAAGAGAAATGAAGGTACTGACAAGCAAGATGGAGGTACCGACAGTACAAAAGTTAGTACCGATAGACAAGGTGAAGGTACTGCTGATCAAAATGAAGGGAAAAGTGCTACTCAAACAGCTCCAACAACAACTTCAACACCTACTCCAACAATATTTGGTGATGATGAGACCATTGCACAAGTTCTCATCACAATGAGTCAGAATAAACAGAAGGAAAAGGAAAAAGGAGTAGAGATTAGGAATGTTGAAGATACTGAGAGACCAAGGCCTACTTCAACAAGATCTGTGTTAACATTGAAGCCTCTTCCCAAGATTGATCCAAAAGATAAAGGCAAAAAGATGATTGATGAAGAAGGTGAATCTGATACTGAATCAGATGATATCACTGAAGCTGAAAAGAAGTTTAAAATGCTTGCTAAGGATGAAGAGGTGGCCAGAAAGGTTCAAGAAGAATGGGAAGCTGAAGAGGAAAAGAAAAGGTTAGCTGAAGAAGAAGCTACTAAGGTTGCTCTCACTAATGAGTATGATTTCATATAGGCAAGAATAAATGCAGGTATACAAGTTTCTTGCTGAGGAGCTTCAAAAGGAAGAAAGAGAGAAGTTTACCATTAAACAAAGAGCAAAATTTCTTCATGATACCATTACTGCACAAAGGAAATTTCTTGCTCAACAAAGGTCTGAAGCTATCAGAAATAAACCACCTACAAGAAATCAGCTGAGAAACCAAATGATGACCTATTTGAAGCATGTTGGTGGAAAGAAGCATTCTGATTTGAAGACCAAAACCTTTGAAGAAATACAGGTTTTATATGAAAGATTAAAGAGGCAAGATCAGAACTTTGTTTCTATTGGATCTAGTAAGGATGAGAGACATATTAAGGAGTTGAATAAAGACCCTAAAAAGAAGAGGGTTATCAAAGAAACTCCAAGGGAAGAAGGTACAACAAAGGTACCTGCTGAACAAGAAGTGACAAAGCAGGGTACAAAGAAAAGAAAGTGTGGTCATGTAAAGATGCTTGCTAGGAAAAGGCCAAGACCATAGCCAGATGATGGTAGTGATGATGAACACAAAAAATGTCTAAGGATTGTTACATTTGATAGTACCATAGATAGTGAAATTATAGAGACAAAATCTTTTATTGCTAGGTTGCACAAGGTTTCATCACCAGATGGGAATTACCTTGTTGTCTACAGAGTTAATGGGCACTTCAGGGCATTTAACTATCTAATGGAGGTACTACACATTTTTGATAAACATGATTTTTTCATTTATATGACTTGGTGATGAAGCAGTACTCAAAAATCACACCAAAAGATATTGAGTTGATTCTTTAGGGAGACTTGAAGATTATGATAGAATCCTCAACAAAAGAAAATGATCAAGGTGATTTCTGGAACAATCAACAAGAATGGGAGATTGTCAGATAGAGACTGTATGAAGCTTGTGAAGTTTGCATACTAGAGCTTAAGGATGGGACAGTCATCTACATGTTAGTTGAAAGAAGGTACCCTATCTCCAAGGAATTGATGCAAAGAATGCTTGATTTAGGATTGGAGGTTGAAGATGAAAGTACTGCTGCACTACAATTGGTAAGATTCATTAAGCAATGGCTTAATGAGGAGTAATGTTGAGAATGGAATTGAGAAGGGTTTGGGTGTTAGCTAACCACCACACAACAAATGGTCATCAGTTCACCATGCTTAACAGGCATAAGAACTAGCTAGTCCATAAGCAAACGGCTTGTGGTAAAGACTTCTCAAATCCGTTTATGGTTGACAATTTACCAAAAATTGTAGGGTTCTCAACTCACCTTGCTTCACAGTTAAGATTTGGCTAGTCCAAGATCAAACAGTTCCTGGTAAATACTAATCAAATATGTTGATAGCCGATAGTTTGCTAAAAACTATATGGTTATCAGTGCACCATGTTATGGCAATGAAGCATTGACTAGTCCAAAAGCAAACAACTTTTGGTAAAGACAAATCAAATATGTTGATAGTTGATAGTTTACTCAAAACTATAAGGTTATCAATTCACCTTGTTGTTTACAATGAAGAATTGGCTATCCAGAGCAAACGGATACTAGTAAAGGAATATCAAATCCATTAATGGCTGGTAGTTTGCCAAAAACTACAAAGCCAACTTAGTTGGATGTTGCTGAGTTATTGAAAAGACATGTTGCTGATAAAGAAAGATAGTTGAAGTCAAAGAATGAATCAAAGATTTGTCAGAGTGTTTGGATACATCCTACAAGAGTTCAAGAAGAGTAAACTGAAGAAACATGAAGTTAAACAAGTTCAACAATCATGTTTAGGGGAGGATTGTTGGGAATTATGCATTCCTAACTTAGTACCGTTAGTTATATTAGTTAGTATCGCTAGTTGTAATTTGTACTGACAGTACAAAATAGTTAGTACTGGTCAGATAGTTAGTACCGTTAGTATAAAATAGTTAGTACCGTTTATGAGATATGCATGAGATATCTTAGGAAAGGATATGCATGATCTTTATACGCGTTTTGTAAAGCCCATTAGGGTTTCCTTAGTCTATAAAAGGAACTCTAGGCATAGTTAGTAAATATAGTTCTACACAGATCATAGCGATCGAATAGTAATCATAGCTTGTAATCTGTAACCTAGGCAGATTCAAGGTTTAATATAAAAGTTCTTTTGTGATACTCAATATTGTTCTTCTTAGGATTATTGATTAGATTCCACATAATCGATAGTGTTTACTCAGTGTTTCATTATTGTTGCTTTAGAATTATCTAAAGGAGCAAACTCTTTGCAAGCTGAAGGTTAAGATCTATTCAGTAAAATGATCTAACATAAAGTATAACCCCTCGTATGTAGTATAAATTTAGGGTAAGACTAGGTCATTCCACGGGGTTGGTGTTTCTCAGAAAGTTATTTAGTTTTGCAAGAAATATCTTTTAGACTTGTCGCAAATCTTATAGATAAAAGGACACGATTTTCATTTATATTTTAAGTGATTAAAATGATGTTTATCTGGGGAATGAGAACAAAGAAGATAGACATGCAAATAATAATGAACACATAAATTAAGGTATAAACACATAAATACACGGATAGTCATTTAAGAGATTATCTATTTCACTTAAGGAAATCCTTTCGGTTTTTAATGCTTAACATAAAAAATGCTTTAAGATTGATTCATGTTTGGAAATGATAACAATAAACATTCTCAATCAAGTTTGTTAGACATAAAAATGAGCATTAAACATTTTTATACTAGGGGTTTGATAAATGTTTTGCGATAACTGATAATTTTACTGGTTAATATTTTATCTAGCAGGTCGTCATATTTTATTTTGAACATATACGTACTTAATTTAACCTAAAACGGGAAGTTATCCCACGTAGAACGAAAAACGTATTTGGACGCACACTGACTCTAGAAAATTTTTATTCTACATTATTTATACACATTATTAATCTCATAAGCATATTTTACAAGTTATATACTTTTGGTTTTACAAATATTTACGAAAGTCGCTTAAACTCGTGTTTTAATGCATTTATGCACGCACTAACTACCCAATACCCTCACTACGTTTACCAATACCCTAAATACTTTTACATTATCAAAATTTAGTCACTCCCTCCCCCATTTTATTTATACAAAACAAGATTCCCCCTATTATACACACAAATGTTACAAAAAATCATTCTATAAAATAAATAATACCAACTTGTACCAAAAGACTTCTTACAAAACCAACTCTCTTACATTTTCTTACACACTCAACACCACAATATCCTCCCCATGTCCTCCTTACAATAGCCCATGCCTCCCACTCCCTTTCTCCATTCTTTCCATCACTTCCTTGTTTCTATGTCTCCTAGATATTTCCTAAGCCTTGCACTTCTTTATTATATAGCAAACTCTTCCATTTTTCTTCTCATTTCACAACACTCAAAACACATGCATTCTCCCTTTCTCCTTACATAAAAAAACTCAGAGACAACAATATTTAGCAAGGACTTTTCAATATTATTGGTTAAAGGGTATTAAAAGCTATGGCTTGTATTTGGATAAACTAGGGGTTTAGAATTTAAAAACTAGTGTTCTTAGTTAATCTTGTGTTCTTATTCACCAATCATCACCATCACTTTATAAGCATTCATAACTAATTTTCATACTTATTTACATACTCATATATCATTTCATATTCATAATTATCACCTTTATATACTTTGTGTGTTGAAAAGTTTGATTTAGAAACAAGTTGCTAAACCTATTTTTGAGCAGAAAATTCAGTGATATTCTTGATGAAAAACCCATGCTAAACATTTTTTTGCCCAAAACCCTCTTATACACGCTTTATAACATATCTTAGGAAGTTCTCAGCAAAATTTCATAGCTTGCGGAGTTGATTTAGTATTTTTAGTAAGTGTTACATGTTCGAGTGTCAAAACCGACCAAAATCTGCATACCGAGTTTAAATCATAAAAAGCACCACTTTAAGAGTAGATTGGATTTTTGGTCCATTTGACACTTTGGTAGAAACACTTTCACTTAAACATAGCAAGTCGAATGGAGTCATAAGGATGAGTAACAAAGGAGATATGGCCTTTAGAATTCGGGTAATATTTTATGGAAATTCACATATTGGAGTCTTGTGTATAAAACGAATTAACTGTACAATTGGGTAAATATATGAGGTTTAGGACCCACATATTTAGAAATTAGACTAAAAAACAATCAACAAATACTTTTGAAACACGTGATTTAGTTAGAAAACAAGTGTCGGGAAACTCTTCAAAAAATTGTGCCACCATGTCCGAACTTTATTTTGTGCAAACCAACACTTAAAGCATGTTTTAACGAAGCGAGGTCTTGAAATATTGAAAGTAGACATACTCACCTATGTTTAGAGAATTTAACGAATTAAAATGGACTAGTAACGAAGTAGATACGCTCAATTAAACTAGGGCTTAAAACCTTATAAAACTTGTTTTGAAATTTTAAAAGTTGTAAAGATGTGTTGTTTGGTTTCTTAACTTTTGACTTGTGTAACTATATAAAACCTCACTATGAGTATACAAGGGTGACAAAACTTTATAAAAGCGCATATGCATTGTTACATTTCATTGTCGTAAACCTAAAGCGGCTTAACATTATCTAGGTCACGGTTAGGACTCATTGCTTGGTTGTACTTGTGATATTCTGAATTTCACTACTTTTCTTAAGGTGAGATTTCGTAGCCCTACATTTTACTTGGGGTGAGATTACATTGCTCATATTTATGTTTGAACACAAGTACAAATTACTCATTTACGGACTGGTCTAAGTACCCATTAACGTATGACTTTCAGTACGCCCTTTATCATGAACCGTTAATTACCTCATGTAAGCATGAATGTTATGGATAGATCTATTAGGGTTGACATCCCCGCCTAGTTTGACTGGAGTACATGTCAAACAAGCGTAGTCCCATTTGAGTTACTTTACGGCTGTCCTGGGTTAGGCACCTGCATGGGCACTTATCCTTGATAATAGTTAACGCTTCGGTGGCTTTGTAGTAAACACATTTTGTGTGGCTTTGTATTTGTTACATTGTCATACACACTTAAAAATCTTGTGGTTCACATTTATAGTTTTATAAACCTATGAACTCACCAACTTTATTGTTGACACTTTTAGCAATGTTTTTTACAGGTGCTTGATTTTCATGGCTTTCTTATGGTGTCTTAATCACAGAGTCTTTTCCTGCATAATGTTGATCATTTGTATAACTTTTGAACTACTATTACTTTTGGGTTTAAGTTACGTAATGTACCCGGTTGAAAACTTATTCTGCTTTGTTAAGTTCAAATGATCACTTTTCAAAATGACTCATATAGAGGTCGTTCTTTATTATCTTGTGCTTATGTATTATGAAGTCACACGACCCCGGTTATCTTTCCACTGTGAAATTTTTCGGGTGTGACAGATTCGTATCTAGAGTCAAGATTATAGAGAACTTGGTTACATATCTTACCTAAACTATAACTATTTCATAAACATTGCATCACATAAAACTCTTTTTGTGTGTGCATACACACTAGTTGCTTACATGCAATATATTTGTGCTTATTTCCCCTGGCGTGCATTTTACATTTGCCTTATATGAAAAAATTATTTATATAAACCCTTAATTGTCACAATACTATGACCACATCTCATCCTATACCTTTTCCTGACCACATCACTAATTCTACTATCACCACTACCATTACCACCACCAACAGTACTACCACCATCACCAGAGGTTGTCATTCCTGAGACTTCAGTCATGGCCGCCCCTGTTAGACTTTTGCTAAAGATGGTATCGATACTTAAAGGCACCAGGAGGGTGATCCCAGATATGAGATAGGAGAGAGTACTTTAGCTCAGATACACCCGATCACCAATGAGCCTATTCCCAGTAAGATTCCTCTACTCTTGGCGAGACTTATCCGCCATGATAGTCAAATCAGGGAGATTTATAACCACCTGCGAGAGATTTTTGTGACGAGGGTTAAGGCTTTAAAGTAAGAGGTTGAGATTTGGCGAGACAGAGTAGAGACCTGAGGATCTGCAAGAGACTTTAGTGTAATTCTCTCAGAGTTAGAGCCTTAGTAATGACCATTAACTTGAACCTTTTGTCTCAAAATCTTGAGGCAATGACCCGCATGGCTCGCGACTCAATGAACTGGGTTGAACAGCAGGAAAACAAGGTGTTAGAGAATACTAGCACTAAGAGAAAGTGGAAAGGTAACCACGGTGGAAGTTCTATCTAGCAACAAAACAAAGAGCATAAGGTGATTAGAGCACACACTGTCAGGCCAAGCAACAAGAAATGATACGTTGAAAATCTACCATTATGTAACAAGTGCTAGTTTCACCACACTAACCCGTGTATAAAAAAATGTGGAAATTGCAAGCAGGTTTGTCATCAAACTAGAGATTTTAGGACCTTAGTCCCAAGAGCAAAACAGAGGCCTTCAGTGGCAAAACATAAAGCTGAAGGTACCTGTTATGAGTGTTGAATTATAGGACATTACAAGAGTGATTGTCCATAGTAGAAGAGTCAGAACCATGTGAACAAGTACTGAAAAGGAAAAGCTCACAGATACTCTAGCGTCGTGGCAAATAATGTTAATGTTTATGGAGAGACCTTCCCGTATTACCTAGTGAAACCTAATTTGGAACTTTCTTAGACTCTATTTCCTGAAGAGATTTGTATTATACCTTCCCTTTAAAATTTTTGTTGTACCATGTGGATGATTTAAATTATCTATCAATTTTATGTGTCGTGAAAACTTCTTTGGTTTTACTTTAATCCTCTATCTATGTATGCAAGCCACTCCTTAAACTATTATAGTCTTTTAAACATTTTTTTACAATTACTTTATAAACCATTTCACTACCACATGATAAACTATTTTACCATCATTAATAAATTACTTTACTAAGAAACTAACATTTCATAAACTATTTTACAATCACTTTATAAACAATTGTTACTATCGTTAATAAACTCTCTTACTATCATTAATAAACTATCTTACTATCGTTTAATAAACTAACATTTTGTAAACTATTTTACTATCACCATATAAACTATTTCTACTATTGTAATGTTGATCCCAATGAACAGATCTTGAACTCCTTAGCTTGATGTAAGGTTTAGTATCCTTGGATAAATCCAAAGGCACTAAGACTGAAACTTTGAGTGTATGATATAAACTATGCGGAATCTAGTTTATATCACTAAGAAGAATAAAAAAACAGTAAAACAATTAAAGACAAATAGTTTATCAAACTTTCAGCCTTAATATATTAAATACGAATACTCAAAAGTATTAGGGATACAGAAAACCATGAAGCTATGACAATGACTCATTTTGGTACATTGAATTCTATACCCTAGGACCTCCTTTTATACACCAAGGAGTCCTACAAGGCTTACAATACATTCCTAAGTTATCATGATCTTTTAAACAAATAACTTATACATACCTTTTATAAAAATAACTGAATACTTATCTTCGTAAGTATTCTTGTTCTCCAATCCTTTCTCTTGTCTTTATCTATTTGACAGTAGTAACTTTTCCAAGCAGTTGTAATCTTTCAGCAGTTTTAAACCAACAACATTATCTTTTGAACTAGCATCACTAACTGAGCAATATTAACTCTAAGAATCATCTTGAAGTCTTTAAATCCCAACAATCCTCCTCTAAACTTGATGTTCATCTTCTGAATATTTAAGTTTCTTTATTAAAAAGTCTTCATCACTATTAGGAGGATGCATTCAAACACTTCATTGACCCTTTTCCCGCTTTGTCATGAGCTTGAGTAGTTGATAGCACATCTCATTCCAATTATCAGTTTGAAGTTTATTGTTGAGCATATTTGTGATTGTTATTGGTGTGAGGGGATATCTCTTCTTAACTAACATAAAGACATGTAGATTTCTAAACCTTACAAAGTGCACTCCACAGTTATCAAACAACTTCCAAACAATAACTTTGTATCCTTGAAGATTTCTCCACACATCACTCTTAATGTCATGTTCAAACATAACTTTCAAACCTCCCCATAACACTCTTTCATAGTCATCCTTTGGTCTTGTATTCTCATATTTAGCTTTAACCAACTTCCAAAGGGTCTCTAAGTCTTATCTATCAATACCCTAAAGCATCTTTATCATTGATGAATATCTTTTGAGCTTCCATCATCCCTTATCAATTTAAAGTATCCCATACTTCCATCTTTATCAATCTTGTAGTCAACAATCACTAGAGGCTTAGTAGCTAGAGGTATAGCATCATTTGCTACCTCATCATCCTTAACTATCTCAATATGCCTTTTCATCTCTGCCTCCTCTTGATCATCATCACCCTTTTGCTTCTTATCCTTTTACTGTTCTAACTCATTACCCGCTCTTTTAGAACTGCCTTATACTTTTGTCTTACTGCTTTTCACCAACTCTGTATTCATATCTACAAAAGTGTTTACCCTTTTCATCTCTTTATCAAACATGTCCTAGATCTCATCATAACTTTGGCTCTTCAGTTGATTGTGTTTATATCCAACCATATTCTTCAAATAGGTAGACATTGTATTTCTCTTTTGTGCCTTAGTTGGTGGCTTGCTCTTTTTCTCTTGAGCTCTTAATGCTGCAAAGTGTTTCTTTCTCTTCTCCATGAGCTCTACAAACAATCTTGATCTTTCTTTTAATGGTTATTTCTACCTGTTCTTCTGCTTGTAGCCTTTGAGCTAATTTAAAGTCTCCCTCCATCATAGCTTGTATGTTATCCCATGATTCAAGTAAAGCTATGTTGGCTTCTTCTTCCTTTTGACTTGCAATCCTCTCTTCTTCAATAAGCTTAGCTTGCAACTGAGCTTCCATATTTCTAGCCATTTCTTCATCAAGAGCAACTTGATCTTTCATCTTTAATGGCACTTCAGGCTCCACCATTATTCCTTTGACTTTATCTCTAGCCTGTGGAAGTTGTGATGCTTGTAAAGATGATGATATTGTTTTGAATTCACTTGGCTCTTAAACTACAACTTGTGATAACCATGACTTGAGAAGGTTAGTTAAACTATTAGTGTTGCCTTATGTATCTGTTGCAATGAATGGGTTATGTGATTATATGTGTTTATATGCGTTTATGTGGATTATGTGAGAAATTGGTAGTCAATCTATTGAGTGTGATCATCTCAATGAGATTGGAATGGTGGTGAGATTGGTTCATTTTGTTCACTTTTGGTGACAAGGAAATGATTTTGTGATTTAAGCGTTTTAGTGATTTATCGTGTAAATATTATTAACGTATATGTATTTATGTGTTAGTAATGTTAGGTATGAATAGGTGTTAGTAGTTAGAATAAGAATGAAATGTGAATTTCTATTTTTGGAAAGTTAGGTTAAAATAAAAATGAAAAGTTATTTATTTTAAAAGTCTAGTAAATTGCGTTTACGCAAAAAGGTATACTCAAATAAGCTTAGGTTTTTATAAAAAATTAAGGTAATGCAAATAATTAAGTAATTAATAAAAAAATAAATAAAATATAAAAAATATATATAAAGGGGAAATCGGCCAAAAAAAGAAAGGAAGGAAAAAAAAGGAAAACAAATCTTACTCTAATTAAAATTGGTAAAAGATATCTATCCTAAACTTTTTTGTAAACCTTATAAATACCAAAAACCCTTCTCCCCCTTGTTTTTAGTTGTACCGGCCGAATTTTATCAAAGGAGGAAGAAGATTTTTTTTTTCAAGTTTGGTGATTTTTGTGTTCAAGATTCAAAGATTTAAGGTATAAATTATAATCCTTTGAGTTAATTATCATTAAAAACATGTAATAATTATTAGAGAGGGGATTAATTAGGGTTTCATAACATCTGTAATTAATGATATAACAAACATTTTATAATGATTAGGGTTTAATTAGGATCATATGGGTGTATTCGTTAGGGTTTAGATCGCGTTAGAATTTGATTTAGATTAGGGCAGAATTTAGGGCTATGTTGTTTGGCTGATATCTATAAATGATGGTTAATAATCTTTTTCAAGTATCCAGGCCTATGATGTAGCTCAGTAGAGTCTATTTCCATAACATCCGGCCTCGTAGTTTTTTAGAGTTCGGAAGTCAGTCAAACGTTGGTTGCAAGAAAAGTTGTCAAAGCAGTGAATACGGGTCAGATTTAGGTAAGATTACGAGGTATAAAACCTCCACTTAAAATTTTAATTTAGCTTATCCCTTTTACATGTGTTTATTTCTATGTGTCTATTAGAAATCCCCCAAAGGAGAGCTTCTGATTTGGATTCTAAGTATGGTTTTTAGGTCCAAACTTTTTAGTATGCAAACCGATCCGAATTGGGACTGTTTTGAAGTTTGATTTTCTTAGGAGTACTTGTGCATGTAAATGGCTCTTGGGAATCATGAGGTAGTTAATATACTCATAAATGAACATAGGTAATTTTTTGTATGAATTATGGAGGTCAGTAAGTAGAGGTTTTGAGTACGTTAAGTCACATTAAAATTCTGCAGTTTTGAACAAATTGTGACTAACTAGTAAAACTTGTTAATGAAGTGGTTAAAGTTGGGTATGGTGTCAGGGTGACCCATGGGGTTAATAAAACACCTTAGACATTCATCATATGATTATTACATGTGCATTAAGCTTTTGGCTTAGTAGCGTGTAACACGAGTTATTTTGTTGTTTAGATTTGTGCTAGTTTTTTGTGAAGCTTTTTGTTGGAATCTTTTGGAAAACTAAGCAAAGATGAGTTTCATAGCCCCTTTTTCTCATGTTATTTTAGGGTGAGAATGATGCTTGTCTTGTTGTCATGTTAAAATGTTTTTAAGATTATTGTAGTTATGTGTATTAGATCGTGGGCACGTTCCGTCCCGTTGTGTTGCGATATGATATGTTTGGTATTGTGGATCCCAATATGCAAAACGAGGTGTGACGGTGGTAAGAGTGTGTGAGCTAATATGAGGCCATGTAGCGCACATATGTAGTTGATATGATTGTGGATCGTAGGCACATTCCGTCCCGTTGTTGTTAATTGTTGTCATGAATTGTTTTGGTAATTTTAGCAGCTAATTGAAAGTTTATTTTGGATATTGTTGTATGCTTAACCTATGATTCACGCTCAACTTATGTTTGATCAGTTTTAAAGCATCATATTTAGGTGAGCTTAATGGTGCGAAGATAAAGCAAGTGGCTGAGAAGAGACCTGTAGGATGCTTGGAGTTTCTTTATGCTTTCTGTTTGAATAAATGCGTTTGGATTATGTTTTGAATGTCATTTATTGACGAGACCTCTTTCTCATTAATAAATACACCATTAGGTTTTGGTTATTGTTATGACACTTTGTGTCTTTGCTTTACTTTAGTTTTCATTTTAGTATTCTCTATATAGACACCATGTGTTGTGATGATATCTATTCTTGTTTACGCCTCGCGTTTCTACCTTGGCGGGGTGTGACATCTGTTCCTGCTCTCTTTTTTTGCCTTCCACCAACTATGTTCTAAAGTATTCAAATGTATTTACTCTTTTGAATGCTCTGTCAAACATCTCTTGGATAGAATCAAACTCTTTCAACTTCAAATCTTTGAGCTTGTATCCTTCCATGTTCTTTAGGTAAGTACACATTATCTTTCTCTGTTGAGCTTTTGTTGGTGGTTCGTTTCTTTTCTATTCTCCTCTTTTAGCTGCAAAATGCTTTCTTATTTTCTCTAAGAGTTGTTAAAATAATGTAGCCTTTTCTTTAATAGACAACTCTTCTTGTTCTTGTGCTTGCAATCTTTCAGCCAATTATTCTCACATCAACGTTTTGCCTGTAATATCAATCCCATGTTTCAATCAAGGAAATACTGTCTTCTTCTACTTTTTTAGCTTTCTTTCTTGCAAGTCTTTCTTCTTTCAACAAATTCAGCTTGTATTTTTAGAAAGCAGTCTTCATCAAGCCACGATTAGATCTTAATCTTTAATGAGGCTCCACAGGATCTATCAATATTCCTGTACCTATGTCCTGTGATGTTGTAAAGAAATGTGAAATATTGTTGTTGTAAATTTACCATCACTTGTATAACAGACCCCCTTTCTCCTTAGGTTTTGTACTTTTTATTCCATAAGTGCTTGAGCCAAAGTAATATCATTAACAGTTGTTTATGAAAATATAGTTGTTGTTGATTCATCTAGCTCTCTGAAAGCAATCCTTTTAGCTTTGGATTTTGTGCTCTTAAGGTCAGCCAGAGCTTGAGCCAAAGTAACTTCTTCAGTAGTTATTGTAACAGTTATTAAAGCAGTACTAACTTGAGCAGCATCAACTATTTCTTCAACAACATTTTCATTTTGCCTTGCAACAAACACTTTTTTACCATTTAAAGCATCCACATTAAACATTTCTTTGTCAGCATCATCATTAACCAGGGTAATGTCTTCATCTGCATCAATAGCATTAATCCTCCTCCCCTGTTTGGATGCATCCTCACCCAAATCTTCTTCATCACCAGAGGATTCTACCTTAGCAGTCAAACCAACTTTGTATAATCTTTTCAGCCCATGAGTTCTTGACCTCTTTTTTTGTTCAAGCTTCTTTACCCCTCCTTTTCAAACTAGCAATCTCATTAGCTTGAGAGGTCTTTGTCTTCTCCAAATCAAGAACCTTCTTTTGTAAATTGGTACATAGTTCCATCAATTCATCAAGTTTAAGTTTATCCTCATCACTTCGAAGTGTGTTACCTCTTGCGAGCAGTGAATCATTTGAATGTTTAGATACATTCTCAAACCTAGTTTGAGCAATTATATCCCTCATGGTTTCTTAGCGCTTGGGACCACCACCTGAAGTAGTTCCTAGGGAACTAGATTCATTAGGTGTTTCCTTGGATCAGGTCTTAGTTATGTTACCACTGTCCTGCTCTGCTTCTAATCTAGAAGCAGTAGTGGCAGCCCTCACCAAACTGTCACCCAACTCCTTATGGACAGCCTTATCTGCAACATTTTCACTAGGATCACTAGGCTGAGGTGTTAGCCTCAAAATATTAAGTCGAACATGAAGTTCGTCCATTATGTATTTTAGTCTCGGTCAATCAATTAGTTAACGTTGTA
>BQNB010037012.1:0-49736 GCA_026074375.1 Tanacetum coccineum | reverse complement strand
GAGTCGTGAAAACGTGATTTAGATGATCGTTCTTATAAGTCAAGCCAGACCCAAAAAGTCAAAGATTGACATCGTCATCTAAATTCGAAAATTCTCGGATGTTACAAGTTTGCTTAGAAATTACCATGTGCTAGTTTGAACCTTTTATTCAAAGTCTTCTTATGCCTATGAACTATCTTACACAAGACCACTCCCCCCATACCAATCACTTACAACTACACCCCTCCCCTTGAATCATGGATTGTGTGAGACTTTGCTTTCTAGATATTTTCACTATAAAAGGGTTCTCACTACAAGCCTTTCTTTTAACTTATCACTTACAAAAAAATCAAGACTCCCTCTTTCTCTCTACAAGAACTCACGGCTCACAAAATAAGCCATAAAAAATTATAGTTTCTATTTTATTGATATTACAACTATACAAGTGTGATCAAGGGTAATATCTAAGGTGTTCTAAGTTGATTTCCAAGTTAGGGTTTCAATTTTAAGCAAGGATTTTCAAGATCTAAGTTAGGGTTTTATAAATCAACATTTAGGGTTTTGATAAGGTTTTTGGGTTAAAAATCAAAGACTAAGGTTTCTTTTGATCATAAGCTTTGTAAGCACTCTATGTTACTCTTTTGATTTTCTTACATATTGATTATGTTCTTACATATTTCTAAACTTACTTAATATATTTATATACATGAACACCATGATTATTATGTTATATCACCAACTAGTAAATCTTTATAAACATTTGCAAAGAAATCAAGAACACTACTTACTTGTATGATTATTAAGTATGTTAACAAGTTTATTATTCATAAACTAGCTTAAACAGTTTTATAAATTATTTCATATTTTGTTCTTATTATGGTGAAGTGTTAGATGGGATTAGGTTAGTGGATGATTGTTGATTGTGGGAGAGGTTGAAATATATAGATTAGTGGTTTTGTGGTTTTAAAATGGAGTAGAAGTCATGGACAAAAACTGTGTAAACACCTATCTTTTACAGCCGAACCAAAACAGTAGGTTATGGATTTTTCGACGAGTTAAAACCTTAAAAATGTGTTAGTACGTCTTAATATGATTCCGTGCATATAAAGAACTAGAAAAACAGACTTAAAACGAAGAACTTGTGGTCCAAACTAGATTTGAAACAATACCGACAAAAACAGTTTTCGGTAAAATCTGGCAGATTTATAATTTGTATTTTTAACCATTTTCTCGTCCAAACCGGCTTAAGTATAAAACTATAAACTTGCTCAGAATGATTTTTTGGTAAAGCTGCTAAAGATTTGAAGCCCAAAAGTGTAACACGGAAGAGTAAAACTTAATCAAACTTGGACTATTTTTTTGAAAGTGTTATAAAAAATTCATGCACTATTTGTACTAATAATAGGAGCTCATGTGAATAGTAAAATGAGTTTTCGGATGTTTTCGGGTCCGTTTGGACTTTAAAAACCTTAGGAAATAATATAGCATCACTTATATAATATTTATACGCATTTTAAACATTATAAATATTATTTTATAAATTAACTAGACTATATATATTGTCATTGTAAAAATATTAAAAGTGGTAAACTTAACGAAATCATTATTTTGATTTATAAACCAAGTCTAAAGCTATTAGGTGGTGATATAACAAGATAAAATATAGCGCATTGTTCTATATTTTCATGCGTATTCTAATCGACCTATAATTAAATAGGTTGCATACCGGTCCTTATCGACGACATTCATGGTTGATTTTTCTAAAAATCAATTTCATCACTTGAGGTTAGTTCATAGCCCCACTTTACTTGTTTAACAACACTTTACAAATCTCATGGTGAGATGTATGCCTTGTTTTACATTTGGACGCAAGTACTCTTTTAAACATGTTACGAGTTACCTAAGTAGCGATAACCCATTAGGCCCAATATCATGAACTGTTAATTACTTGGAGTAAGCGTGTATGTTATAAACAGATCTATTTAGGATTGATATCCCCGTTCAGGTAAGTCATGCTTACTAGCTTTGGACGACCGATCTAACGGGCGTATACCATATTGGATATTGGATGTTGAGGGATGAACATCTACACGAGCGCATTAGTGCATAAATATGCACACATACATAGTTGTAGCTTTAGTGTCACGAGCTTAGGGAAATCATAATACATTTTATGATTTTGTATGTGTTAGATTATTTCACACATTGAACTCTTGCGGTCCTACATTTATACTTACATAAACCTATGAATTCACCAACTTTATATTGACGTTTTAAAGCATGTTTTTCTTGGGTCAGTAACTTTTTAGGTAAAGGGGGATTTCCTCAGTAAAATATATTACACCAAAAATAATGGTTTAAGTACAATGGAATGTGGCTGAAATGCCACATTAACCTCAAGCAAAAACTTGAACAACCACTAAGCCGCGTGTGACATGCCACACCACGACCAACTAACTAAATACAATGACAAGAACACCAATAGGAAAGAACCACCAAATGGAACATAAACCACCAAAGCCATGCAGCCCACTCACATCCGGAGAAGAGGAAGTCAGATGATTCTGCCTCCTTAAAAAACATTTCTAAGAAAAACCCGGTGGGAAAAACCCTAGAGAAGGAAAAAATAGTACAACTCTCACCTGACACTCCAGACGCAAGCCATACATAACCAAATCCGAGAGAGGATCATCCACCAGACTACAAAAAAGTTGATCTTCCATTAAGAGTCCAGAATAATAAGCGAATCGGGTAACTTCCAGAGATGAACAAATGCCATCACGTTCCTAGTCTTCTTGAAAGAACACGTCAGCAACTTTAGATGAACCAAAGACTTGATACATTCAATAAGCTGAGAATGGGACCTCCTTTGATTCTTAAACAATCGGTTGTTCCTTTCTTGCCATATGAAATACGTAGAAGCCGCGAAAACAAGTCTAGCAATAATTCCATGAACAGATTTCCGCTTAGGCAAACCGATGATGGCATCAACTATCAAATCAAGTGAAGTCGACACCCTAGGAAGCCCAGCAAAAACCTTCAAATAGTTCCACACCTGCATAGAAAACATACATTCAAAGAAAAGGTGCTCGTGAGAATCAGGTTGCAATCCACATAGCGGGTACTGGACCAGGATTATCTCGGGTCAGTAACTACAGTCTACATGGTTAGCATTTTGGGAGCATCATATTTAAGTCACTTTTTCGGTCTCATATCACGAAAGATTTACTACATTAATTTTGAACATTTGGTTATGTATTAAAATCTTTACGCTTTCATATTGGTGAACTCTTTAAGCATGGTGCTTATGTATAAACTTTAAATTTAAATCAAACGTTATATTTCAAATGACTCATATAGAGGTCGTTCTTTATCTATCTTGTGCTTGTGTATTATGAAGTAATGCCTCTTGGTTACTATTTCACAGCGACATATTTTGGGGGTGTTACAGATTGGTATCAGAGCTAATGTTATACAGAACTAGATTGCATGTCTTACCTAGACTATAACCGTTTTCATAAACATCGCATCACATAAAACTTTTTCATGTGCATACATACTATTTGCTTACACTATGTGCTTACATGATTTATATACGTGCTTACCTTATCTGACGCATATTTTTACACTTGTCTTATATTTTTTTGGGTAAAGGGTTTCCCCGATAAATTGTACTACTCTAAAAAATCGTTGAAGTCCAAAAGATAAGGGCGACGTCCCTTATCTCAGTCCAAAAATGGACACTTACAAGCAACTAAGTGCTACTATCCACGCCCTACATAAGAAAGATACACCAATCTTATGACTACCAACCAAAGTAACTAGAAACACTTCCTAACACGTCTATTATGCAGATATCATAATGATAAAAAATCAGCACTTGCTCTGGCAATACAACCACTAGGCCTCATATCCGTCATAAAGAACCAAATCGTCTTCAGCCAGAATTATCAATCCGCATGTCTTCCACCATGAATGTAGCTTTAGAAACCCTAATAAGACTAAAATTCTGACATACATACCAACAATGTAAATGATCATGACAGCCAAAACCATACTCGAATATGAGCATAGATATTTGCACGGCCTTCATTGAGTTCTGCATTGAAACCCCTAGACCACGCAGCCTACATAACAATATCGACATGACCCTGGTAACTTCCCAAAACAGCCAATTATCAACTTCCAACTGCCATCGAAAGCCAAACAGGAACAAAAATATACCCCTAAAACAATGGTTTTGAAAACTCTTAGAACCAGATCCTTACGCAGTAATCATAAGATATCAGCCAACCACTTAGATCATAATAGCACACCAACCATCACCAAATCAATCAGCAAAACCTAATAATTTAAAAACAAACCAAACCCTAATCCTCGAAGATCCACAACCAGGTAATGATTTTAATCCTTTTAAGAGTGTAAGATCAATAGGAAAAAGAGCAACCACGTCCAGAATGTCAGCTATGAATCATCAAACCATACCAGTAAATAAGGTCAAATCCAAATCGGTTTCAACCAATCATCCATAAGGAATAGGGGTATTTCATGAATGCACTCCATATTAACATCATTAGGCACCCGCATCCACATGAGTACATCATAGCATTATTCAAAAGAATACAAAACCCTAAATATTAGGGTTTTGACCTAACCAATAAGATAGATCACAAATGAATAGATTCGCAACCTTCTTTCCAATCAAATACCAGGAAAGGATACATAAGGCGTGTAGAATAATAGATGATTGCTTGATGCACGCCAACAGATCCCAAAAGAACATAAACAAGACAAAACGGCCTACTCCCTAAACAAATAGAACCCTAAACGTAATAAATACAGCCCTATCGAGCAAATCTAGGAACATGAAACAAACAACGACTGATTAACCTTTAATGAACAGGAGATGTTAATGATTATTAGTACCAGATTATGAAACTGGTTAGGGTTAAACGCCATAAGCCAAATGAAAATCCTACACGAATAATACACAAACATAACATATCATAAAAGAATAATCACGAACATCTTGTTAATGTAACCTAAACACGATGGACATGATTGAGAAACCACGATATATAACTATAAAACCAAGGGATGTGAAACCGACAACCAGAATCCCTAAAAATAGGGATCAAAACGAAACCCACCCTATAAAAAAACCCTAACCAGATCATAACAATGATCGAATAATCAATAAGGAATAGGTAGGGAAGGATTATAGACCAGATAAAGATAGGAATGACAACCAAAAATCCTTTTTTAAGGTGGCGGCTGACTAGGGTTTTCTCTCTCCTAGGGAGCGAAAAACACACTTGTCTTATATATATTATACTTATATAAACCTTTTGATTGTCACAACAATCATGTCTTCGTCTCTGCCTCATGCTACCATTACATACACCTCCATATCCAGTGACGATGATTTACCATCATGGGGTATCCCTTTGATGGATGCTTACAAGTTCGACCCTAAGGCACCCGAGGCTGCTCCACAGTCTCTAGAGCAGGCACCACTTTCACCAGTTCCTGCTCCTGTGTACCCAGAGTATGTTGCACTATCTAATAATGACTTACCAACTGAGGATCAGCCATTACTTGTATCTGCATTACCCACTTCCCTCTCTCATGACTTATTGGAGAACTCTAAGCCTATCAAGGATGACCCTGAGGAGGGTTTCGTAGACTATCCCTTTGAGGAGGAGGAGGAGCCCTTAGCTATGACCCTCTCCGCATCACCTGTACTGGATTTTGTTCCCTCGTCTGAGGAGACAAAACCATTCGAGAAGGGTGAGACTGCTGCTACCCCACCATTACCTATTTCTCCCCACACTATTGTTCCTCAATCCCAGACTAGACTCCGTAGGGCACGGAAGACTGTTCACCCTCAGACACCCCTACCATCATTTATTGAGGCACGCATTGCTGAGTACGCTGCTGCACCCACACCTCCATTACCACCACCATCTCCATTATCACGTCTATCATCTCCATTACATAGGATTCCATCCCCGCCATTGATACTACCATCACCTACCCGTATAGACATCATTCCTGAGGCTGACATGCCGCCTCGGAAGAGAGTATAACAACCCACAATTTTCATCAATGTAATTTTCCATCTATTAAATTAGATGTACTATAATATCCATCTATTATATATATATCACCTTCTTACAGGGAAATTTTTGCTTTATCTCATTATGCAACGTAACTTGCATCTCTAAAGTAAATGAGCTCACGCAACCTCTACCAATGCCATCTCTATCTATGTTTATATCATATAAACATCCTAATATGTCAAGTCTATATCTTAATATCATTTTTACCAAGTACATTATCCATTTAACATACTTTTCAAAACATTATTTCAAAACAAGCATTAAACGTAAACGTTTACATCAAAATCCTAATTATATGTAATGTATACATATAAAATGAATGTGCAAGCCTTTAAAGCATGTGTACAAGTATCATAGCACCACATTTGAATATATTTTCCCTCCAAAACAATGTACAACTTTCTAAAGCTTAATGTACAAGTCAATAATGCAAGAAAGTCAAACTAGGTCATTTTACCTCCAAATTCATTCTAGTTTCTTACCACCACTTTAGCACAAGGTAGAAGCACTTAATGCATGACTTCTAAACCCTAAACCTAATCCCTGAATCATTCTAAAACCTAATCTAAAACCCTAAACCCTAAAGGAAACCCTAAAACCCTAATTTCACTTTAAACCTAAAACTAAACCCTAAACCTTAAAACTAAGCCCTAAACCTTAATCCTAAACCCTAAACCTTAATCATAACACTAATCCTAAACCCTAAACTATCTTAAACCCTAACCCTAACTCGATCTAAACACCTAAAACCCTAACCCGAAATGAAATGAACCCGACACCCCTTTTCTTGTATTTTTACCCATTTTAAGCAACCAAGCACCTCAAGCAAGCATCCTAGCACCTCTATGACATCACCAAGCAGCTTACAAGTACCTCTATCACCACCCTTAAGCTCCAAGTATTGCATAGTTACCTCCTTGTCACCCTATGTTAGCCGTGACCCTCTAAGACCCCCATAACCTTCCACCTTGCTAAGCTACACCTCTATAGCCCTCAATACTCACCATAGGCCATCCTTAGTCATCTATCTACAGCTCCTAACCCTTAGCCACCAAGAAAATTTGGCCAACAAGGGTCTTGAGCCCTATAAATAGCTGAATCCATGCACCCTTTCAAAACATACCTCAAATCTTCATTACACACACAAATGGAGTTCTAGATCAGCCAAGGAAGAATTATAAGATCCCTAAGCTCAGAATATAATCCAAGAATCAAGAGAAAGGAGCCCTTGAAGTCGTTACTAGGCATACGAACCCAAAAACCCCATTTCGACCCATTTCTAGCTCAAGTAAGCTTAAATATTATTCAATAAGATTATAATCTATATTAAAATGTTCATAATACTCTTAAGATCATATGTGAACTCTTGTTTGAAGCTTGGAATCCTCAAACCCATGTGTTTTTGATTAAAATCCTAAAAACGACCCGTTTTGATTTTCTAGCTAACAAATCCTTTTTCTAAACTTTTGTTACGTTAGAAAATCTTGTTTTTGCTTATTCTAATAAGCTATAACCTGCAAATATCATTTGAAATCTTAAAATAAGCTTGCATGGCTTTTTGGACTTGTTTTGCAAATTATTTCCATGCAAGGGGTATATATCGTAAGTTTCTGAAATTTATAACTAAAGGGGCTGAAAATGTCATTATTCAAAAGTTATAATTATAAAGACCTATCTTGCCAATTTCTAAATTTAAAGGTTTAAATTATATATACTTTATATATAAAGGACTAAACTTGTAAAAGTTTATAAACCAAGGGTATATATTGCCATTTTTGCAAACTTGAAAATATAAAATATAATATTTTTATACAAATTATAAAAATATATATTAATATTATAAAACTCGATTTTATTAAAACCCGACACATTAATCGTTATTAATCACCGATCGACGCATTATAAAACAATTACGTTATATATTTAACGTAATTTATCATCGACTAACTTTTGAAGAAACTTAAAATCTTATCATATCACGTTACTAGGGAATTTCATGTGAGGGGTTCCATTTGGGTATTTGTTTTGACGAGTTTGTTGGGTTTACGATTTAAAGTGCCCTGACTCCTCAAACGATACTACGTGGCCTTTGGATTATGATAGCCCGAACAGTGATACAATATTTCCTTAAATTGATAAATCAAAGTAATACGTTAAATATTATGAAGTTTTAAAATATAAACCATCACACTAAGACTTGACATATTACCCCAGGTTGCGTGACGAAACCGTTACTTTCACCTATTATACTTTTGCCATCAATCAGATTTCCCTGTACTGTTAAGGTGAGTTCATAGCCTCGCATTTTAACTCTTTTAAATTGTTTTATAAACCCGTGAGGGGGATACATGCTTAAAACCTAAATGTAAGTGTTTTTCCAACTATATGCTATCCTAATATATTATTGCCTAAGTCCCTACTTTTGCCATTAAGACCCCGTTATCATTAACCGTTATTTACTCTTTGGAGTAAGCGCGAATGCTGTGAATAGATCTATTTAGGATTGAGTATCCCCGTTAGTGTACCTAAACTTTCTGGTAACCAAACGCACTTCATTTAAAACACTATACGGGTGTTAAGCAAAGGCACCCATTGGGGCAACTTGTGATTATTGATTTTCTCAATGTCTCGGTGTCATGAGCTTAGAGCATAATACTGTTTTATATAATAATTGTACTCATTGCAATTATTACACTTATGGGTGTATAACAACGTAACCCACTTTTGAACTTGTATTCAAACTATTTATCATAAACCTATGAATTTCACTCAACCTTTGTGTTGATTTTTTTAGCATGTTTATCTTAGGTAATTGAGCAACTTATGGCATGGAGTGGCACGGACTTGAAGATGGCTAAACTGTTATCATTCAAACTTTATGTTTTCATGTAGATTTTGGGACCTCTCTTTTGTAAAAACTCTGATGAATAAATGAATGATAACTTATCTTTTAAAAATGTCTCTTTCGAGTCGTTTTCTATGATTATGACTGTTGTACTATGAAATAATACCCTAGATTAGCTTCCGCTGCTATATGTCAAAAATGGGTGTGTTATAGATTGGTATCAGAGCCACGGTTATAGAGAACAAGGTTGAAACCTTAATTAGAACTACTTTTCTTTTTCCATCCAAGAAAGTCCTCCGTGCCACTACATCTTCCGGAATAGTATGTAAAGTACATAACTATTATACTATTATATAAATAACTTCTAATATTGAGGATGCTTTTTACCACCGGGTTGTTAACAGAGCGATGTCTTCTCCCAGCCACCCTACTTCTAATATTGAGGATGCTTTTTCCTCTAACTTTCCTGACTATATTCCGGCTTCCCCGGACTATGTCCCAGCTTCACCAGGAAAAACTTATTCTATCTTTTCAAATAGCTCATTTGGTTTAGTTCCAATTAGGGCTGTAAACGAACCGGAGGAACACGAATGAAGCCTTGTTCATGTTCGCTCGTTTAACTTTAACCGAACAAATAAACGAACACGGTCGCTTAAACGAACAAATTTTCTTGTTCATGTTTGTTTATTAATAAATTATGTTGTTCATGTTCGTTTATGTTCGTTCATTAAACACTAAACGAACATAAACGAGCGAACATAAACAAACGAACATAAATAGTCATAAACATTTATAAAAATATACACAATATTTGTGTTTCCTAAGTGTTATTTTGTTTAAGTAAATCAATTTAAAACTATATAATAAAAAGATGCGATAGATGAACATAAACGAATATACGATCATAAACGAACGAATAATCGATCGTTCATGAACATAAATGAATGAACAAGACTTTTGTTCATGTTCGTTCATTTAACTAAACGAACGTAAAATGTTGTTCATGTTCGTCCATTTATTAAATAAATGAACATAAACGAGCTTTTTACCGAACAGTTCATGAAATGTTCACTGAACGTTTAGTTCGTTTACAGCCCTAGTTCCAATAGCTTCACCAACTCTTTCACTTTTTCATAATGACACCTATATGAAGGTCATGCAAGCATATGATGCCATTAGTCCACTACAAGTTACTATTCCACCCACAACTGTTGTGCCTCCATCTCTAGTGTTATTACTATCACCAATGTTTGATTCTCGAGATTTCTTTCCTCCCGAAGAGATTCCACCACCTAAAGACACTGAGACACATGTTGAATCACCCATTCCAATATCTCCATCTTCATCAGTAGGATCTTTATCACCGGTTAGGTCAACTACACCACCACCAGACTATCCCTTTGATAAGTCTATCTTCGTAGAGTTGGATAACTCATTATGGATCATACCGCGACCACTGGGAAGTGAACCAGTCCCTGAGGAACCTAATGAATCAGATGCTTGTTAGAGTGTTCATCTCTGAAAATCTTAGATTCCAAAATTTTCTTTTATATCCTACAATCTGTATTTCTTTATTAGAGCTTGTATCAATTAAGTATCTATGTTAAATAATTCCAATACCACTATGTATGAAAATTTTTGACAATGACCTGTAATATCACTCTTATTTCGTGTTGTCTTATGTTGATAGAATGGCTCCCAAAAGGACATCAACATCTGCAGCACCAGCCATGACTCAGGCTGCCATTAGGCAACTAGTTGATGATAGTGTTTTCGCAGCTCTAGAAGCACAAGCCACCAACATGGAAAATACTAATAATACCACCGGACCAAGAGAAGCTCTTGTAGCAAGAGAGTGTAGCTACAAAGAGTTCATGAGCTGCCAACCTTTCAACTTCAATGGTACAGAAGGAGCTATTGGTCTCATTTGCTGGTTTGAATGGACTGAATTAGTATTTTCTCATAGCAATTGTGCCGAGAAAAACAAAGTGAAATTCGCTATTAGTACACTAACCGAAGGAGCTTTATTCTGGTGGAATTCATTCGCCCAGCCTATTGGAATAGAAGAAGCCTATAAGGTTACCTGGATTGAAATCAAAAGGCTCTTGATAAAGAAGTATTGTCCCCAAACTGAGATTAAGAAAATGGAAGAAGCCATTACCATAACCCATAGGTTAATAAAGCATGTAATAAAACACAATTCTGTACAAGAAACCAATGACCATAAACAAAATCATGAGGATAGAAGGAACACCACCAACGGCAATAACAACAACTACCGTAACGATAACCATAACAATGATTACCACCAACAGTATAATAGAAGGCAAGAAACTGTTAGGACTCATGCTGCCACCTCGACTAAGAACAAAAAGTATACTGAAAACAAAAGCTACACATGAAACCTTCCTTTGTGTACAAGATGCACCCTGCATCACACAGGAATTTGCACTGTCAAGTCTTGGACTTGCAACAAAGTGAGTCATCTGAACAGAAACTGCAGAAACAAAGGACCCTCAGACTACTAGATTAGGTTTTAGATATAGCTTTTGTTAGAACCTAACCACGAGATGTGTGGTATAAATAACAACACTTGTCAAATTTTGACTATGTAATGTATGAAGGCAAGTTGTTCATGATATAATACAGTTATAATCCCGTTATATCTCGCTGTTTCATAATATCGTTATCCAGGGTTGCACCCTGATTTTGTTAAACCAACCTTTCGAAATTGATCTTATGCCAATAAAACTTGATAGTTTTGACGTCATCATTGGTATGGATTGATTATCCAAGTATCATGCCAAAATTCTCTAGGACGAGAAAGTCGTCCACATTCCTATCAACGATAAAACTTTGATCATCCGAGGTGACCGAAGTAAAACCAGACTAAATCTCATATCCTGTATAAAAACCGAAAGGTATATATCCAGGAGATCCGTCTTTCTTCTTATCTTTCAGAATGTGTATCAATTACCGGGAGTTGATTAAACTTACCGTAAAGAATCGTTACCCATTACCCAGGATTGATGACTTATTTGACCAACTTTAAAGTTCGAGTGTCTACTCGAAAATCGACTTAAGATCAGGCTATCATTAACTGAGAGTAAGGGATAAAGGTATTCCTAAGACTGCTTTCAGAACAAGATACGGACACTACGAATTTCAAGTGATGCCATTTGGTTTAACTAACGCACCTACTGTATTCATGGATCTCATGAACCGTGTGTGCAAACCATATTTAGATAAATTTGTGATAGTGTTCATCGATGATATTCTCATCTACTCACATAACAAAGAAGAGCACGCAAATCATCTAAGAATAATCCTAGAATTACTCAAGAATGAGAAATTATATGCCAAGTTCTCCAAATGTGATTTCTGGATCAGAATCGTGCAATTTCTTGGACACTTAATTGATAGTCAAGGACTTCATATTGATCCCGCCAAGATTGAAGTAGTTAAGAATTGGGCATCTCCTACTACACCTACAGAAATACGTCAATTCTTAGGACTTTCTGGCTACTACCGGAGATTCATCAAAGGTTTTTTGAAGATTGCAAAGTCTTTGACCGAATTAACCAAGAAAAACAAGAAGTATATCTGGGGCAAAGATCAAAGGTCGGCTTTCCATTTACTAAAATAGAAGCTTTGTGAAGCTTCAATCATAGCATTAACAAAAGGAAACAACAATTTTGTTGTTTACTGTGATGCATCCCATCAAGGTCTGGGAGCGGTGTTAATGCAAAGAGAGAAAGTTATTGCATATGCATCCCGACAAGTCAAACCTCATGAAGAAAACTATACCACTCATGATCTCGAATTAGGAGCAGTAGTGTTTGCTCTTAAAATTTGGAGACACTATCTGTATGGCACCAAATGTACTGTGTTCACTGATCATAAAAGTCTTCAGCATATCCTTAATCAGAAAGAGTTGAACATAAGAGAACGCCGTTGGCTAGAATTGCTTGCAGATTACGATTGTAAAATTCGCTACCATCCTGGAAAGGCAAGTGTTGTAGCAAATGCCTTAAGCCAGAAGGAACGAATAAAACCACTCCGAGTTAGATCATTAGTTATGACCATTCATCCAAACTTACCCTCACAAATTCTCAAAACACAAACTGAAGCACTTAAAGAAGAAAACATCAAGGCTGAAAACTTACAAGGAATGGACAAATCATTTGAAATACATCCTGATGGAACTTGATGTATCAAGAATCGAAGTTGGTTACCACTCTTTGGTAATTTGAGAGACTTGATCATGCATGAGTCTCATAAATTGAAGTATTCCATTCACCCAGGTTCTAACAAGATGTATCAGGATCTAAAGAAACTCTATTGGTGGCCTAACATGAAGGCAATCATCTCTGAATATGTTGGCAAATGTTTGACATGCTCTAGAGTTAAGGCAGAATGTCAGAAGCCAGCTTACTGGTACAACCGGAGAATCCTATATGGAAGTGGGAGAGAATAACAATGGATTTCATCATAAAACTACCCAAAACCTCCAACAGACATGACACAATCTGGGTCATTGTCGATCGCCTCACCAAATCTGCACATTTCATCCCTACCCGAGAGACAGATAGTATGGAAACCCTTACAAGGTTATACATCAAATAAATAGTCTCCTGGCATGGATTGCCAATATCTATCATCTCGGATCATGACAGTCATTTCACATCCAGATTCTGGAAATCATTACAAAGTGCTTTGGGTACTCAATTACACATGAGTACGGTATATCATCCTGAAACTGATGGACAAAATGAAAGAACCATCCAAACACTTGAAGACATGCTTCGAGCCTGTGTTATAGATTTTGAAAAAGGATGGGAAAAACACTTATCATTAGTAGAATTTTCTTACAATAACAGTTACCATGCCAGTATTAAGGCAGCACCATTTGAGGCACTTTTTGGTCGAAAGTGCAGATCACCTATTTGCTGGGCCAAAGTTAGATATGTTCAACTTACGGGACCAGAAATAATCCATGAAACCACTAAAAAGATAATGCAAATTCGCTACGCTTGCAAGCTTGCAAGAAGACCGCAAAGAAGTTTAGCGAATATAAGACGAAAGCCCTTTAGAATTTCAAGTTGGAGATTGAGTTATGTTAAAAGTGTTAACTCGTAAAGGTGTCATCCGATGCCGGAAACGAGGAAAGCTTATCCACAGTACAATTAGAACTTTTCAAAATCCTTGACGGATTGGCCATGGCATATAAACTTGAGCTTCCTGAAGAAGCTCTAGTAATATCCACAATACCTTCTATCGTTCTAATCTAAATAAATGCTTATCGACAATCCCTTGTCATTACCAATGAAGAGAGCTTCGACTTGATGAACAAACTTAACTAGTAGAAGAACTAGTGGATATTAAATGGGATCTGCGAAATCAAAAACCTGAAACAAAGTCCATATTCCTATAATCAAAGTATGATGGAACTTTAAAAGAGGGACATAATTTACATGGGAATGCAAAGATCAAATTCATGCCAAATATACACATCTGTTTTCCAATACCACTCTGGTATCCAACTAAATCTCAGGACTAGATTTCTTTTAAGGGAGGGAGACTATAACAACCCGTAATTTTCATCAATTTTCATCAATGTAATTATCCATCTATTAAATTAGATGCACTGTAATATCCATCTATTATATATATACCACCTTTTTACAGGGAAATTTTTTGCTTTATCTCATTATGCAACGTAACTTGCATCTCTAAAGTAAACGAGCTCACGCAACCTACCAATGCCATCTCTATCTATGTTTATATCATGTAAACATCCTAATATGTCAAGTCTATATCCTAATATCATTTTTACCAAGTACATTATCCATTTAACATACTTTTCAAAACGTTATTTCAAAACAAGCATTAAACGTTAACGTTTATATCAAAACCCTAATTATATGTAATGTATACATATAAAATGAATGTGCAAGCCTTTAAAGCATGTGTACAAGTATCATAGCACCACATTTGAATATCTTTTCCCTCCTAAATCAAGTTACAACTTTCTAAAGCTCAATGTACAAGTCAATAATGCAAGAAAGTCAAACTAGGTCATTTTACCTCCAAATTCATTCTAGTTTCTTACTACCACTTTAACACAAGGTACAAGCACTTAATGCATGACTTCTAAACCCTAAACCTAATCCCTAAATCATTCTAAAACCTAATCTAAAACCCTAAACCCTAAACGAAACCCTAAAACCCTAATTTTACTTTAAACCTAAAACTAAACCCTAAACCTTAAAACTAAGCCCTAAACCTTAATCCTAAACCCTAAACCTTAATCCTAAAACTAATCCTAAGCCCTAAACTATCTTAAACCCTAACCTTAACTAAAAATTAAAACCGTAAACCCTAACCCGAAATGAAATGAACCCGACACCCATTTCCTAGCATTTTTACCCAATTTAAGCAACCAAGCTCCTCAAGCAAGCATCCTAGCACCTCTATGACATCACCAAGAAGCTTACAAGTACCTCTATCACTACCCTTAAGCTCCAAGTATTGCATGGTCACCTCCTTGTCACTCCATGTTAGCCGTGACCCTCCAAGACCTCCACAACCATCCACCTTGCTAAGCTACACCTCCATAGCCCTCAATACACACCCTAAGCCATCCTTAGTCATCTATCTATAGCTCATAAACCTTAGCCACCAAGAAAACGTGGCCAACAAGGGTCTTGAGCCCTATAAATAGCCAAATCCATGCACCCTTTCAAAACACACCTCAAATCTTCATTACATACACAAATAGAGTTATATCTTAGCCAAGGAATAAGTATAAGATCCCTAAGCTTAGAATAAAAGCCAAGAATTAAGAGAAAGGAGCCCTTGAAGTCGTTACTAGGCATACGAACCCGAAAACCCTATTTCGACCTATTTCTAGCTCAAGTAAGCTTAAATCTTGTTCAAGAAGCTTATAATCTATATTAGATTGTTCATAATACTTTTAAGATCATATACGAACTCTTGTTTGAAGCTTTGAATCCTCAAACCTATGTGTTTTTTATTAAAACCATAAAAACGACCTGTTTTGATTTTCTAGCTAACGAATCCTTTTTCTAAAATTTTGTTACATTAGAACATCTTATTTTTGCTTATTCTAATAAGCTATAACCTGAAAATATCATTTGGAACCTTAAAATAAGCTTGCATGGCTTTTTGGACTTGTTTTGCAAATTATTTCCATGCAAGGGGTATATATCATAACTTTCTGAAATTTATAACTAAAGGGGATGAAAATGTCATTATTCCAAAGTTATAACTATAAGTACCTATCTTGCCAAGTTTTAAAGTTAAAGGTTTATTTTATATATACTTTATATATAAAGGACTAAACTTGTAAAAGTTTATAAACCAAGGGTATATATTGCCATTTTTGCAAACTTGAAAATATAAAATATAATATTTTTATACAAATTATAAAAATATATATTAATATTATAAAACTCGATTTTATTAAAACCCGACACATTAATCGTTATTAATCACCGATCGACGCATTATAAAACAATTACGTTATATATTTAACGTAATTTATCATCGACTAACTTTTGAAGAAACTTAAAATCTTATCGTATCACGTTACTAGGGAATTTCATGTGAGGGGTTCCATTTGGGTATTTGTTTTGACGAGTTTGTTGGGTTTACGATTTAAAGTGCCCTGACTCCTCAAACGATACTACGTGGCCTCTGGATTATGATAGCCCGAACAATGATACAATATTTCCATAAATTGATAAATCAAAGTAATACGTTAAACATCATGAAGTTTTGAAATATAAACCATCACACTAAGACTTGACATATTACCCTAGGTTGCGTGACGAAGCCATTACTTTCACCTATTTTACTTTTGCCATCAATTAGATTTCCCTGTACTGTTAAGGTGAGTTTATAGCCTCGCATTTTAACTCTTTTAAATTGTTTTATAAACCCGCGAGGGGGATACATGCTTAAAACCTGAATGAAAGTGTTTTTCCAACTGTATGCTATCCTGATATATTATTGCCTAAGTCCCTACTTTTGCCATTAAGACCCCTTTATCATGAATCGTTAATTACTCTTCGGAGTGAGCGCGAATGCTGTGAATAGATATATTTGGGATTGAGCATCCCTATTGGTGTACCTAAACTTTCTGGTAACCAAATGCACTTCATTTGAAACACTATGCGGGTGTTAGGCAAAGTATAACACCCCGTGTTTTAGGACAATGTATGACGTTAATAAAGTCACTATTTATTTTTAGTATTGTACGCGTTTGTTTTTAATGGAAATCGTTACGTTAAATCGCGTAAGCTAAAAATGATCAGTTAACGTAAACGGGCATCAAGCAATTTATTGTTTACGTCAAACAAGGGTTAAGCAATTATTGTGAGAATAATTATTAACGTTTCACAAGTTACTTTATCGGATACGTGAAAGTGTTTACGTTTCGCGATAAATGACAATTAGGTTTTTCCCGGAACCCTAAAAATTAACGTACGCTTCAACAATTACCTACGTTTTTATACAACGATCAAAGTTTATAAAACTTTAGGCATATGTATATATTTATACACATCTCATATGATTATACAAGATAACAAATACTTTACAAAATACCAAGACTTTACAAAGTAAACTTTTAAATAAAAACTACACATTTACATTTAAATTACTTATACTTTCTTTTATGAAAATGCAAGTAAACATATAAAAGAAAAGAAAAATAAGCTAGGAACATCATCCCTAAACTTCATGGGATGATTCCCATTAGAAGGAACCAAGAGACCAAGACTTTAGAGCCCTTGTTCCCTCCTTTCTTGTCCCCTTGAACCCACGGCACACCCCCCTCCCCCTTTGATTTTCTAGTCAAAGTTTGCAACTACAAATATCTTATAACTCTCCTATATATATTCATGCATGCATAAGTGAAGTTTCTTACACTTTATACTTACAAAAATCATATCTTTTCTCTCCTTTCTCTCCCTAAACCCACGGCCAAAAATACCCTTCATAGGCAATCCATACAAAACTTTTCTACAATCCATACAACCCTTTACACATCAATCCTAAGGCATACTAAAGTGTTTTCAAGCATTGGATAATCATTTGCAAGGATTTAAGAAGAAAAGGGAAGATTAGGGTTTCAAACCTAATCTAGGGGTTTATAAGCTTGAAAGCTTGGGTTTTGAGTCTAAACACGGGTTTAGCATTTATTTCTCATCTCCTACATCATCCCTAAGGTCTTCCTAATTCCTTCATACTTTTATTTATTATGATTTTATGTGTTATATGTTAATTATGGCTAAATCACCACTAAGGACTTTTTAATATGTAAAATGAGTTTTCACTTATGTTTATAAATTTATGCACTTATTCTTATGTCATATGGTTATATATATCATGGAAAAATGAATGTAAAAGTATGTTAACATATGGTTTAAGTATAAACATGTTTAGGTAATAATTAGGGTTTTATAAGATTACTTAATCTTCACATATGAAAATAATGGAAAGTAAATTGTTAAACTTGTTACAATGAATTTATAAGGACTATGGATGATCTTGGACATTATTATAAGTATCACATATGTTAAAAATAGCTATTAGGGTTTTTAAAGTAAACTACTAAATTAAATAATACATAAAACAAGGTTTTTATAAAGATATACACATGAATACTTAGGGGCTGTTTTGAATCCGAAATTCATACAGTGGGTTTGACATAATATAAAAATAATACGCCTCATGACGATTCCAAAATGATAAGAAACTCGAAAAACCGATTTATAACGAAAAAGATACGTTAATTACGAGTTTACGACTATAAATACTTTTATAAAACTATTTTTATAAAATTTACTATTCATTACAGAAACTAATATTTTTAAAACATCTAAAATATGATATAACTTTTAATTACGAGATCGTACTCGAAAGAATCGCTAAAAACGGAACTATAACGAATAAACTACGACGTTTACGATAATTAAAGTTTATAAAAGTAATTTTATAAACTATGAACAGTAAAAAGCACTATTCATCAGTAGGATTAACTTTATAAAATATAATACCTCTTTTAATAACAAAAACGTACTCGAAGGAATCACTAAAATCGGGATTAAAACGGATAAGTTATTACAATTACAAGTTTACGCTAATTAAAACCTAAAAACGAGTAAAATAGCTGTTGTGAACAGTAAAAACACTATTCATCGCAGAATATCAAAAACTTGAAAATGTAATATTTTGATCACTCGTCTTACTACGAAGACGTGGACGTAAGAAACGCGAGCAACGGGCTTAAAACGACCAAATTAGGTCATTTTTATGAAAAGTATATTTATAAACGTTTTCACTTTATAAATATTATTTTACTAAAACGATTAGTCGGTGATTATGCTATATAGAATTATTAAATTCACTCTGTTTTCTTAGATTTTATCAACCTGCTTTCCATCATCACTTGAAGGTTTGGATCCATCATTAGGAGAAATCTTTGAACTTTGAGAGAATGGTGGATCAGCAGTACACAATGGTAGCAGAATGTAATCTTTGTTAGATACTGTCTCCATACTAGCTTTACCTGCATCATTACATGCCTTTGTACATGAATTACCATTAGACTGATTTCCTGCAACCACTGGCTTATAATTCATTAACTTTGTTAGTGCATCAATATCAAAAAGCCAATTTGGTCCACTTCCTGCAATATTAGAGTGTATCTCACTAAACTGGATAGCGGATTCTCTTCAACAATCTAGATTATTGTTAAATACTCTAATTGCTTTACATATTGATTAGTATCAAAAAAAAATTCTTCATCAGCCTTACCATCAAACTTGCCTAAGTGATCTATGGTATTGAGAATTGTAACAAGACACCCAAATGGTCTCATAAAGCTTAAAGTTGGTGTTCTACCATGAAAAAGTTCATTTGGGATCTTGTTATGAGGATTAACTACTAACACTCTATTTTGCACATAGCAAGCAGTATTAACTGCTTCTGCCTAAAAAGACTAGGTATTTAGAACAGCCTAGCATTGTCCTAAGCAGCCTCAATTAGTGTTCTAATTTTACCTCTCAGCTAGGGGGTGGTGTTTGTTTGTTGGGGTTACTCTATTTTGGATGAGGGTTTCTAGCTACACTAAATCTCTCTCACTACCTTTTCTCTTAGACAAAACTAATTATCATCCTCCTTTATTCTTAACTTAGTATCCAATGTCACAACTAATTACCTTAACCCTTTGATCTATTAGATTTTCTACTCCAATTATAAAGGACTTAAGAATGCACTAGTCTCATCCTTCATACTAGAAAGAAACATCTAAAACCTACTGTAATCATCTATGACAACTAGGCAATACATCTTTTTCATTAAGCTTTTTACAAATGTTGGACCAAACAAATCCATGTTCAACATATGTAAAGGTTGGCTGATTGAACTTACTATTTTGGACTTACAAGAAGCTCTATGTTGCTTTCCCTTTTGACAAGCAACACAGGTTTGATGTATTTCAAAAAGTTTTGAAGGTAAACCTCTTACAAGATTTCCTTTAACCAGTTTATTCATAGTTTTGAAATTTATGTGTCCAAGCCTCCTATGCCAAAGTTTAGATTCATCAGATGTGGCTTTTGCAAATAGACAAGTTAGACCTCCTTTGGGAACAATATTCTTTAAATCAACACTATACATAGTTGTTCTTTCTAGAACTTTAGTAAAACCTACTTCTCAGTTAACTTAAAGTTTGGAGATAAAACAATACATTCAGTATCATTAAAAAGAACACTGTTCTTTTTATCACACATTTGTGAGACACTAAATATTTTAAAATTTAACTCTCTCATAAAATACACATTTTCAAAATCTAGATTACCAGTTTTAATGGTACATTTTCCTGTGATTTTCCCTTCTTTGGGGTTACCTCCAAAGGCAACATATCCTCTATCTATCTCTTCATAGTCTGTAAGATAAGACATGTTCCCTGTCATGTGCCTTGAGCATCTACTATCAATTACTCATTGATCCTGTAAATCCATTTATGGATTGCCCTGCACATTAGATAAGAAAATTAGTTTCTTCTGGGGACCAAGCCATCACTGACATTGATCTGACCTGTGCATCAACATAACAAACTTCCTTCAGGAGATTGATGCACTGTTGTGTTTAGAAACATGGTCTAAAACTTTAGTCTTTGGTTTCCAAACCCAACAAGCCGAGGCCTTAACAACATTAACATTATTTCCCTTAACAACATTAACTACTGCTTTTGGCCTATCAGTATTAACATTTTTATCCTTAACAATATTAACCCTCTGATTAAAATTACTATTTTTAAATGTTGTATTCTTGTGAATGGGCCACTTAATAGTTGGATGTGCTGATTTGGAAATATGTGTCATTTGTCTAGCACTATTCACTATTGTTATGGGTTGAACAGTATTAACTGGTCTAGCAGTAGTAAGTGTTACTAGGCCTGACCTCATTAATACTGCTTTTGGAATCATGTTCCTTTTAGGACTGGGGTGAATCATTCTAGAAAAATTCTGGTGGATATCACTTTTGCGTATAAGTTTCCACAATGGTTTTAACCATCTTTTTATTATTAAACTGTCTCTAATGGATTGATACCACAATCATCACTGCAGATGATCCAAAACTTCCACACACATAGCAAGCTTGTTAATCAATCTCAAAATTAATTCCCATAAACTTTGAGATCATCATGTAATTCCCGTTTCTTTTAGTTTTTCTCTAGACTTAATGTGTGTTTTGCCTATTGTGCTCAACTTGTTTAGACGTTTTCCTATCAGTTTTGTTTGTTTATTACTTTGAAAAGTCTATCTTAATAAAACTAGGCTTATCTATTTTCTTTTCAATCTTATTGAGATACATTTTTCTTCCTCACATCTGCCACCCAATCCTCAAATAATTGAAGCACCATTATTCTTCCTAACTGCTTTAGTCTTTGCTTCACTAGCTTAGCTTCACTTTCTCACTACAAGGCTTAATAAATAGGCCCACACTTGTAAACTCTTTAAGCCAAAGAAATGACAAATCAGGGTTTGAGGCATAAATTTCCTGTATAGGTGAGTGAATAACATAATAACCGCTAAACCTTTTTGCACTTTTCGAAAATCTGAAGTCTATTAGTTTTGTCTTAAGCTTTTAGAAGAATCTCAAAATTTTTCTAACTGTTAGATTGAATTTCATCTTTTATTTTTGAGCTAGTTTCCAACTTCCTCCTAAAGCTCTGTAATAGCTACTTCTCTTAAATGAATCTTACGTTTTAAGACCTTGATATCTTCCTCATAAACAGACTCATTTTTCTTATAAACTAGAAGTCTTGCTTCTACAGACTCTAACCCTGTTTTATAAGCAATGGCATTTAACTTAGATGTCCTTAAGTCTTTTAACAGTTGTTCATTTTGTTCTTTAAGAATTTTAACATTTTCCAAACAAGATGATGAACAGTTTGAATCAGTAGATACCTCAGAGTTAGAACTTGTAGAAGAGTAAGCCATGAGTGCAAAGTTAGAGGACACTTCTTCGCGTGATCACTCAATCATAACCAGAACCTATCACAAAGACACAAAGCATTAAGAAGTAGTTGTCTCCACTGGCAAAACCCTTTCTGTGCTTATCCCTAATCCTGTTTCTTGTTCCTTTAGAGCCTTGCACTCCCTTGCAAAGTATCCCCTTTTATGGCAGTTATAACACTCCACCTCGGACTTATTAAACCCAATGGTCTTAGTACCATTCATATAAAACTTCCTTCCAGTGTTCTTCAAGAATCTCATTGCCCTCATTGTTAACATTGCCATCTGCCACCTTAAATCCATCTTGTCCAAATCATTAGGATGAATTTGTTGCAAGTCCTCATTGTCAAGTTGTGGACTGTTTAGTTGACATGCAAAGAAAGCATAGATGACAACATCATTCAAGTTGTCAATTGTTGTTGAGTTAAACAAGTAGTAAGCTTAAGTGCTAGGCACTTGTAGCACCATAGCAAATTAACTGCTCCAGTTGTACTGCTGAGCTGTTTGAGGTACAACAAAGGTCCTATGGTTATGTGTGTTTTGTTGCTTGAGCTTGATGTCCCTTTGACCTCTGGTTCATAGATCTTCAGGTTGTTGTAAAGATCATCCAAGCTTAAAGTATCTATCTCATACTTGTTCCTCCACACAATGGTATGTGTGTTCCCATTATGGTAACAGACTTCTAAGGACTTCTGATTCACCAATCTTCTTGTGAAATACTTTCAACCATGATCTACACTGACTGATTAACCTTCTGAAGCCATCAAAGGGTTGATCTAACACCTTTAAGCTAGATGTAGTAAAATTTCCATACTGCTGCTTTAGAAGATTCCTCTGAGTAGCATTTCCCCTTCCAAACTCTCTCAACAGCCTGCAGCAATGACTTGGCTTCTTTGATGGAGGTAAACTTCAATTGAATGTTTATTAGGGATGCCCATCATAAATTGCTTCTTGCCTCAACTCTAACCTCCTTTGTGCTTTATTCTTCAGTAGTTGTAGGAGGCAATTGTATACTCAACACTCTTCAACAACCTTTTTTTATAGAGGTGCATACCATTACTCTATGACTTACTTCCCATAGAGAATAATTAAATCACATCTGGATGTACTGTTCCATCCTCATCCTCTAAAGCTCATACTCACCTGGTTTGAGCATAGGCACTTTTGATGCAGCCACCATATGTACTGAGTCTTGATCCATGTCTTCTTAGCAAAGTTTCTCAAAGCAACAAGCTCTGATACCACTTATTGATCCCACTTGAATGGATCTTGAATTCCTTAGCTTGTGTAAGGTTTAGTTATGCAAGATAAATCCTACACAACTATGATAGAAACATTGTTTGATAATACTAAAGATTATGCGGAATCTAATCTTTAATATAAGAAGAATTCTTTAATGAAACAGTAACACAAGAACAATATAACTCAAAAATAAAAACTCCAATATTATTATTACAAATAATACGAATACTCTCCTAGTATTCGGGTTACAAAACCTTGAAGCTATGACAATTCTATGAGTAACTCGTTTTTTGTACATAGAATCTATACCCTAGGACCTCCTTTTATACACCAAGGAATCCTAACCAATTTACAATATATTACAAAAACTTAGAATATTCTTAAAGATCTATTCTATAAATAACAATCCTTATCTAATAAGTAATCTTGATCTTTAATCAATCTTTATCTTCTCTACAGTTGTAATCTTTCAGCAGTTGTAACTTTTATACCAGCAACATTAACTTTCAACACCAACAGTGGTAACTTTTGTACCAGCAGCACTAACTATGTACAAGCAGCATTAACTACTTATAAAGTTTTCTTCAATCTTCATCAGCAGTACTAAGTTACACTAGCAGTACTAACTTTACTCTAACAGTAGTAACTAGCAGTAATAACCTATTATTTAATAAAATATGCGTAGGAAACTTATTAAATTTTTAGAAAAATAATTCAACTTTAACAGAGTCTGTCTCCTTCGTTATAATGAGTTACGGGTCGATCAAACTCGAGGATTTAATGGAAATCACAATCTACAAGTTTTCTTTTATAAATAATTTCTCACTCGGACCCAAAACGGGTCAAAAATATCAAAACAGAAATTGCACAGCTTTTAAATAAAACTGTTTTTGCCGAAAACATTACTAAACTTGTTTTGACTGTATCTCCTTCGTTTTAAGTCCGATTTTTACGTTCTTTATATCAAAATCGTCGGGAGAACATATACTAACATATTATTAGAGTTTTAACTTATCAGAACATTTTTAAATCATCCCTAAGTCACAAACTATTCTGGACAGTTTGTACATACTTCCTAGTCTACTTATATAACTTCATTCCTAACAACAAAAATCATTCTTACTTAATCCTTTTATCTACTTTCACAATTATTCACCACAACAACAATTCTAATCTATTTTAATCCCATCCACCACTTCAACAATAATAACTAATATTTCAAGAACAAGAAATTAATTGTATAATTAAACTAAGCTAGTTTACAAATTACCAATTTAATCAACCACACATATATATTAGCAAGTAACTTGTAATATGTCAAAAATGATTATTTCAAGTGTATGATCATCCGCATAAAGAAATCTTTTGTTGATTATAATTTATCTTAGGAAGCAATAATGGTGATCTTATCGAATCCTAGCTCAACAAGACTTTACTGACTTACTGCTTAACGACATCTTACATACTAGTAGCCCACTATCCAAGTCCTTACCAAGGGAATCAGGTACGATAAAGCTTACAATAACACGCAACATCAAATCGAACGGTTACAAGCTCAGTTCGGAGATGTCACACTCCGACAAAGGCGAAAACTCAAGAATGCAACATAATGATCAATCATAACACAAGATACAAAATAGAGAAAAACTACATTGCATAAACTCTAAGTGCTATGAAGACCATCAACCTCGAACAACTCGAGTGATGTCCCAAATCACAACTAAAATCCACAATCTCTTACAATTATTCAACTGCCCACACATGGGACCATAATCTAAACTTAATCTAAACATTCAAATACTAAAATCAAAACAACAAGCAAGTAAGACTTCACATAAAATTCCACTCGGGATACTTCTAAGTCTGTTATCACAATCACCAAACTATTCTTCTTTCACTTCACCTGAAAATGATACTCGAAAACGTCAACAATAATATTGGTGAGCTCGTAAGTTTGACCTTAAACCCAAAAGTTGTGCCAATATTTCAACAGAGGACAATAGTGCTATATGACAGTGAATATAAGCAAACAATCCAAGACATAGCATCCACGGCTAGTCAATCACCATATGTCACTTACGCACCTAAAGGGCCTACCAGCTGGAGCACTAATATTAGGGCAGGAGCACACACAAACTTGCGTAGGCATACCCATCCGCTCTAATAATCACACAAATACTGGGTAGGCATACCCATCCGATCCAAACAAATGCATAATATTCACATAGCAGTCATAAGCACATATATTGTCCCAAAAACAAAACCACATTTTGCACAGATCAATTCAAAACATTTCAAAACACATTTGAGTATTATTTTTCCCCAACGGAAAAACAATAAAAAGTGGGGATACGAGAACTCGCCTTAAGCAAGTCTTTAGCAACCACAATTCATCATAATACTCATAGAATCACCACAATTCTCATAAAATCACCACCGTCAACACGGTACAAAATCTGAATAAACTGACAAAAGTCAAATAATCAAAGGACTATAAATAAAATATTCAGAACACAAAAAGGGCAAAGGTTACAGGAGATCTCAAGGTCAGAATTTGAATACTCAACGTGAATTAGATACCCTTGATCCTTGGTCTCATAAACTTAATGATGAGAATGTGTCCTTAGAGTTTCAGGTTATGTCCTTAAAAAAAGAGAAAGAACATCTTAAGGCTATTTACCATAACCTATTTGATTTTATCAAACAGATACTGTCTTAAACAAAAATCAAAATTGACTCTTTGCAAAAAAAAATAACGATGCGATTTATGAAAATGCTAAGTTAAGAGAACAGTTGCATAATCAAATATCCACCTACACCTAATACCAGTCCAATAACAAGACCGACTTATTCTGTATTAGCCAAATTACAAGGACTGCCACCTTCTCCCAATCCTTATAACAGATCACCTACAACTGCCTCTTCATCCACAAATAAAACAGAATTTTATATTAACCCAAATACACAAGTTGTAAAGATCCTTAACCATTGAAGAAACAGAAGCCTAAATCAAGGGTTTACTGTTTTTCTAAAATTATTTATTTCCAAAGAAAATTATTTTTAAAAAAACGATTTTCAATCGACCTATATTATGAAGCCATTTTACTAGATAGTCATTCTATTCAAATTCGTCATAATTATAACGAAAATAAACCAGAACAAATAGGATTCAGTAAAGTTAAAATAATTAAAGTCATCACTTTAGAAGAATGGGGAAATCGACCCTGTACACACAAGACTTTATCATGTTATCCAGACTATCCAGCCTATAATTATTATGATTATATGGAAGCTTGGGACAAAGCATTTTTGTTAAAAGCCCACTTTCATACTTGGTTTTTCCACTTTGCTGAAGAATTTTCATTAAATTATCCCAAATGGTTCGTAAAATGGTTTAAATCAATGGGTCAAATCCCAGAAAGTTTTCCTACCAAAGTTTTAGAAGGATATAATCAATATAAGAATTTGTTTATACAAGAAGGTGTACCTTCATTCGAGTACACTCTCCAGTTCTCAGCCATATTTAAGTTACCTTGGATTTTATCTTTTACCCATAAAAAGAAGGAAGCAGAAGGCACATCACCACCATTATTAATTAGGCAATTTAGTGTTAAGTGGTGGAAACAGGTTAATGATCATCAAGCAGATAAGGAAGCGGTTATCAAATATTACAAAAGTCTTATTCAAGAAACCCCAAAAGAAACCCCAAGTACGTCTAACACAAAGACAAAGTCAGTATCAAAGTTATCAAAGTCAAATAGTGAGCTTGCTAAAAAGATTTTAGATTGTGACGATGATGAAGAATTTGCAAGAATGATGAATTATATTAGACGATCTCCAACTCCTAGTGAAGACTTGTTCCAGGATTCTCAAGATCCCTATGATAGTATAGACTTATTATAAAATGTAATCTTTTAAAAGAAATTAATGTAAAGATAGCTAGGATTTCTAGAAGAAGTACTATTTAAGACGTAAGCAATGACGATAGAAGAACGCATTATTAAAGATAGTGGCGACAAAAGAAAAAGAAGACAGCTGGGCACCGCATTATTAAAGAGAGTAATAATTGAAGACAAGTGTGCTACTTTATTAAAGATAGATTGAAGACAGATGTATTACATTATTGAAGACTTTTGACTTGCATTTGCCGGTTACCATAGAAAGAGATACCCTTTGAAGACCTTTTAAAAGAAAGAGAAGACACATAAAAACATCATCCTCTATTTTATGAAGAAAAAACCCTCACTAAAACTATCCACAAGCAGATGTTCCAAGACTTTAGAATTTCAATTTATTTGTATCAAACATTACCTTGTAGGATCACACGTTAATCAGATTTCACTCAAGATTTATTATTCAAGATTCACTATTGTATTAAAGATTTTAAAGGTATAAATTTATAACAGATTTCTTCTACATAGATTTCATTATTGTTATTGTTATTCAATCAAATTTATTATAAAACTTATAGAATTTGGTTGATCATGGTCCTGTTCAACCTTGGTATCAGAGCCATTTGTTTCGAAAAATGATAAGGTTGATATCTTTTTATTATGAGTTGTAATTACTCCCTTTGTATTAAACAAGAAAGAATAAGTATTGTATTCATGAATTCATGGTTGCGTTGGTAAGCCCTGTCGATCAATCGGTTGGATTAGCCGCAGTGTTGGTAAGACGGCTGGACCACGATGATATGGGGGTGTTCCCGGAGATTTGTGCATTCAGAAATACAAGAATTGTTCTCTCAAGTTTAATCAAGTAAGTAATTTAAATACATAATGAATAGATTATCAAAATTATTATTAAATCGAAAAAGTGGTTTCTCTTCTGATAATGAAGAAGAACAAGATCATACTAATTCTATTGAAATTACTATTTCAAATATAGAAAATAAATTATAAAATTGGAGTATTCCTAAGCAAGATGTAAAAACTCTTTATAACAAATTGGATCTTTGAATTTTTTCAAAGTTATTTTATCAAAACTACTGAGAAAACGTTACCTTTATTACAAGATCATCAAAGTATAAACTTATTTTCTAGTAAAGCTATTAAAGAATATAGAAAGTCTTATAAATATTTACATGTTGGATTAGTTCAAGTAGCAATAAAGCCATTAACTAGACTAGGAATTAATGCTCATATTTGCATGATATTAAGAGATGCTAGATTACTTAAGTTTGATCAATCCTTACTATGAATTGCGCTGAATATATATATTTGCAATGGTCCTATATACTTTAATTGTTACCCAGATTTTACAGTAGCCTTAAGAGATCCAAATATTTTAGATGTATTAACTTTAGATATAAAAATGAAAAATATAGAAATGAAAGAAGGATCAGATCCTTTAGCTGTAATATATAGAGTATATTATAAAGTTATGTCTACTACTGTAGAGCCTCGTGCTTTAATAGATCATACTAAGAATGAAACTATTATTTTTGAAGCAAACTTAGAAAATTCACAAGTATGTATACCAAAGAAGTTAAAATGGGAAGAAATTTAGAAGAAATGAATCAAATAAAACCTTTAAAGTTAAATAAAGATATAACTAATATTATAGAACATACAAATGGAAATATACAAATATCTTTTGGAAAAGAAATAGGAGAATCATCTAGACATTCAACATACGTACCATCTAGTATAATATCTGAAAATGAAAAAGAGCATTTAAGAAGAACTCAATCTTTGAAATTTAAAAGAGTTGATTTTAATAGTTCTATACCTAAACCAATATATGAAGAAGATAATAAAAGTGATGAAACTGTTTCTACTTATAATTATAAACCTACAGAAGTAGATCATTACGAACAATTATAATATGTTTTTAAATAAAAAACAATTTGTTATAAACAATAAAAGGCATCTTAATCATATCAATTTTATTAAAGAATTAATAGCAATGGATAAACATAGTTTAACAATAGTAGAATCTTTAATAGAAACTTATGAATTAATTTTACAAGTTGAAATAAACTCTAACAAAATAGAAAAGGTCAAACAACATTTAATCAATTGCTATGAAAGAAAAAAGTCTCTAAAAATCTCTATAGAAATGTCACAACTAGAAATAAATTACACAAGAGAAAAAATATTCACAGTTGGATAAATAAAATATGGAAATAGAAAAATTACCAGAAATCAAATTTAAATTAGAATTTAATTATTTGAAAGATGAAATGTATAATACTTATAATAATGAAATACTTATTTGGTATTTTTCTACATTTGATAAAAAAGAAAGACAAATGCACGAAGACGAATGGGTACTATATATGGTTGATAATGAAGAAAACATTTTATTTTTCTCATGGTTTCATTTATATAGTTTAGAACATAATATATATATTCCTTATATTGCAAAAATAGAAGCTGCTACTGATATAATTAAAACCTATACTGATTTAAAAACTAATGAACCCATAAATAGTATTCACCCTCCAAACAAAGATATTCTAATTAATAAAGAAATTATTGGTATTCCATTAGCAAAACATAATAAAGATAATGAAAAATCTTTATCTACCATTATTTACCAAAATAATTATACTAACGAGATGTTAGACACATTAGGACAACAGTTAGATAGAATAGAAAATATTAATAATACAAAAATAGAAGAAGCTAGTACCTCAGCTAATACATCACAAGCTAGCACATCACAATCTAAAAAGATAGATATAGAAGAAAATCCTATATTTATACCATATAGTATAGATAAACCAATTAACTTAGGAGAACAAGAAGCTATATTAAAAGAAATAAATGAAAAATTACTCAAATTAAATATCAATAATATCAATGAAACTGACATTGAAGATGATATAACAGATTTAGAAAATCAGTTTAAAGATAATTTTGAAATAAAACAAAAATAAAATATATTACCATTTCACTACTACAGCAGAAAAAAAGATAATTATTTTCTATAGCCCACACTACCTGATATGGGATTTGAAGAAAGAAATTCTCTATCACAAGCCCACTATAGTGGCACTGAAATATATGAATGGAATATAGATGGTCAAACAGAACATCAAATATCAAATTTATTACAAGAAATGACTATGGCAGCTAATGCTTACAAAGCTCATAAAAATACCGAATTACAAATAGTTCAACATTTAATTGCAGGTTTCACTGGCACTTTAAAAGGCTGGTGGGATAGTTATCTTACAGAAGCAGAAAAATGGATAATATTTAATGCTAAAAAGACTATAGTTAAAACTGAAAATAATGTACAAACTGAAACACAAATTGAAGATATGACAAATACTTTAATATTTGCAATACTTAAGAACTTTGTTGGAGATCCAACAGCATATCAAGAAAGAAATTCAGTAATATTATTAAACCTAACATGTAGAAAGTTATCAAATTTCAGATGGTATACAGACGTATTTTTAACTAAGGTAATGACTAGACCTGATTGTAGAGAAGCATATTGGAAAGAAAGATTTATAGCAGGATTACCTAGATTATTTGCAAAAAAGGTAAGAAATAAGTTAGCTGGTATATATAATAATATGATCCCATATAGGGAAATAACATATGGAGAAATTATTAATTTTACCAAACAAGTAGGATTAGCAATTTGTTCTGATTTAAAACTAAAAGATAAGATTAAAAAGGAAGGAATAAATAACAAAAAAGAATTAGGAATATTTTGTGAACAATATGGTTATGAAACAATAAAATTACCTTCAAGAAATTATAGAAAGGTATCAAAAGAAAATAAATATATTAAAAGATATAAACCTTCAAGTAAAAAATATAATAATTACGAGAAAGGATATAATAAATATAAAAATAGAAAGAAGACATCATTTAATAAAGAAAATAAGTATAAAAACTTTAAATATACAATAACATGTTATAAGTGTGGAAAACAAGGACATACTTCAAACAATTGTTATACTAAAAAGAAAATTAATGAATTAAAGATATCAGATGAGCTAAAAAATCAAATTATGAAAATCATGATTAATGAAGAATCTAGTGATTCTAGTATATCAGATTTTGAAAATGATGATTTAAATGTTGTAGAAAACGAATCTACTAGTAGTAATGAATCAGAAGAATGTGAATGTATAGGAAATTGTACTTGTGATTATAAAGAAATAAATACTATTCAAGAAGATGATGAAATAAAGACTATAGATTACATTGAAGAGTTGAAGATAAAGAATTAAGAAAAATGTATCTAGATAGATTAAAAGAACAATTAGGAAAACCAAAAACAATAGATAGAATAAAAGAACAAAATGAAAAAATATATAATTTTGACGAAATATGTAAAAGATTTAATAAAGAAACAAAACCAATAACAATTTCAGAATTACAAGAAGAACTAAAAAATATAAAAGCAGAAATAACAATATTAAAACAACAAGTAAAAACATTAGAGGATAAAAATAAAGGAAAAGAAATTATGAACACAACAGAAGTTAATAAAGATAAAGATACTTTGATAGTAAATGAAATACAAACGATAAATTGTCAAAGATGGTATACTAGAATAAACCTAGTAATTAATGAAAAATTTAAATTATCTCTAATAGCATTAATAGATTCAGGAGCAGATTTAAATTGTATTCAAGAAGGGATAATACCTACCAAATATTATGAAAAATCATCTCAGAGATTATCTGGTCCAAATGGATCTAGATTAAATATAAATTATAAGTTATCTAAAGTCCATATTTGTAAAAATAATGTTTGCTTTAAAACTCAGTTAATATTAGTTAAAAATTTAAGTTCTCAAATTATATTAGGACAACCTTTTGTAACACAAATATATCCCTTTTCTGTTAATGAAAAAGGCATTTTAACTAAATATTAAATAAAGAATTAAGGTTCGAATTTACCTCACCAATGGTAACAAAAGAAGTAAATATGATATAAAACAAAGAAAAGCATGTTAAATTTTTTATAAATGAAATAAGTGACATAAGAATGATAAAACAATTACAACAAGAAGCTATACCCAATAAAAGAGATCTACTAAAAAGATTATATGATTCAAATACCAGTCCAATAACAAGAACGACTTACTCCATATCCACCTACACCTAATACCAGTCCAATAACAAGACTGACTTATTTTGTATTAGCCAAATTACAAGGACTGCCACCTTCTCCCAATCCTTATAACAGATCACCTACAACTGCCTCTTCATCGACAAATAAAACAGAATTTTATATTAACCCAAATACACAAGTTGTAAAGATCCTTGAACCCATTGAAGAACAGAAGTTAAATCAAGGGTTTACTGTTTTACTAAATTATTTATTTCCAAAAGAAACTTATTTTTACAAAAACGATTTTCAAACTAGACTATATTATGAAGCCATTTTACTAGATAGTCATTCTATTCAAATTCGTCATAATTATAACGAAAATAAACCAGAACAAATAGGATTCAGTAAAGTTAAAATAATTAAAGTCATCACTTTAGAAGAATGGGGAAATCGACCCTGTACAACTAGGACTTATCATGTTATCCAGACTATCCAGCCTATAATTATTATGATTATATGGAAGCTTGGGACAAAGCATTTTTGTTAAAAGCCCACTTTCATACTTGGTTTTTCCACTTTGCTGAAGAATTTTCATTAAATTATCCCAAATGGTTCGTAAAATGGTTTAAATCAATGGGTCAAATCCCAGAAAGTTTTCCTACCAAAGTTTTAGAAGGATATAATCAATATAAGAATTTGTTTATACAAGAAGATGTACCTTCATTCGAGTACACTCTCTAGTTCTCAGCCATATTTAAGTTACCCTGGATTTTATCTTTTACCCATAAAAAGAAGGAAGCAGAAGGCACATCACCACCACTATTAACTAGACAATTTAGTGTTAAATGGTGGAAACAAGTTAATGATCATCAAGCAGATAAGGAAGCGGTTATCAAATATTACAAAAGTCTTATTCAAGAAACCCCAAAAGAAACCCTAAGTACGTCTAACACAAAGACAAAGTAAGTATCAAAGTTATCAAAGTCAAATAGTGAGCTTGATAAAAAGATTTTAGATTGTGACGATGATGAAGAATTTGCAAGAATGATGAATTATATTAGACGATCTCCAACTCCTAGTGAAGACTTGTTCCAGGATTCTCAAGATCCCTATGATAGTATAGACTTATTATAAAATGTAATCTTATAAAAGAAATTAATGTAAAGATAGCTAGGATTTCTAGAAGAAGTATTATTTAAGACGTAAGCAGTGACTATAGAAGAACGCATTATTAAAGATAGTGGCGACAAAAGAAAAAGAAGACAGCTGGGAACCGCATTATTAAAGAGAGTAATAATTGAAGACAAGTGTGAATACTTATTAAGATATATTGAAAGACAGATGGATTACCATTATGAAGACTTTTTACTGGCATTTGCCGGTTAACCATAGAAAGAGATTCCTTTGAAGACCCGCTATAAAAGAAAGAGAAAGACACATAGAAAGAAACTTAATCCTCCATTTATGAAGTAAAAACCCTCACTAAACTATCCACAAGCAGATGTTCCAAGACTTTAGAATTTCAAATAATTGTATCACCATTACCATTAGAACAGACGTTAAATCAGATTTCTACTCAAGATTATAATACTTCAGATTCCTATTGTATTAAAGATTTTAAAGGTATAAATTTATAACAGATTTCTTCTACATAGATTTCATTATTGTTATTGTTATTCAATCAAATTTATTATATAAATTAATAGAATCGCGTCGCGCGCGCTCTGGTCCTGTTCAAAGTTGGGAAGTCTTTGTAAACCATTATATGATATGGCTCAAATTTATATATACGTATATATAGAATAATTATATATATTATAAATATTATATATATATTTTTATATATATATATATATAATATATTATAATATAATATATTATATATATATGTGTGGTGTGTGTGTGTGTGTACGTATATGTATATATATTTATATAATATTTATATATATATATATATATATATATATATATATTTATATATAGATATTATATATGTGTGATTACGTATATATATATATATTATAATTTATATATATATATATTATAATATTATATATATATTTATATTATATATATATATATAGATTATATGTGTTGTTGTGTGTGTGTGTGTAAGTTATATATACATATATGTATATATACATGGAATATATGTATATATACATGTATATATCATATATTACATGTATATATATAAGTATATATACAAATATTCCGAGACCTCCTTCAATAAAAGTATAATTCTATAACAGATTTCCATATATTTAAATTTCATTTGTTTTTAGAACTTTTTATTCTGTATTAAATATAATTTCAATTGAACAATATCGATCCTGTTAAAAACGAATTTAAACAGGATCGATATTGTTCAGTTGAAATTATATTTAATACAGAATAAAAAGTTCTAAAAACAAATGAAATTTAAATATATGGAAATCTGTTATAGAATTATACCTTTATTGAAATCTTGAATACAAGTGTGTTCAGAGATACAAATCTGTTCTAACGTCTGTTCTAATGATACTGGGGATATAATAATTTGAAAATCTAAACTCTTTGAACATTGGGTAGTGGATAATTTTAGAGAGGGTTTTTTCTTCATAAAAGGATCTATGCTTATCACTGAGACTTCACGTTCTTTTATAGGGTCTTCAAAAGGTATTCATTTCTTTGATAACTGGCAAATGCCAGTTAAAGCGGCACAGTTGTCTTCAATCATCTTTAATAAAGTAATCAATCATCTTAATAATGTTGTCTTCAGTTGTCTTCAATCATCTTTAATAAAGTAGTCAATCATCTTTAATAATGATGTCTTCAATCTTCTTTGATAGTGTCTTCTGATGTCATTACTTACGTCTTGAATAGTTGATCTTCTAGAAATGCTAGCTGTCTTTTGTTTACATCTTTTTTATAATAAAGTTTTTTTTTTACTTTTTATAAATCTATACTATCGTAAGGATCTTGAGAATCTTGAAATAAGTCTTCGCTAGGAGTTGGAGAACTTCTGATATGATTCATAATTCTTGCAAAGTCTTCATCATTTTCACATTCTTTAATCTTTTTAGCGATCTCATTGTTTGATTTTGATAACTTTGAGGCTGAATTTGTTCTTGTGATAGACGTACTTGGGGGTTCTTGAATAAGACTATTGTAATAGTTAATAACTGCTTCTTTGTCTGTTTGATTTTCATTGATTTGTTTCCACCACTTAACACTAAACTGTCTAATTAATAATGGTGGTGAATTGCCTTCTGCTTCCTTCTTTTTATGTGTAAAGGATAAGATCCATGGTAACTTGAATATAGCTGAAAACTGGAGAGTGTACTCGAATAGAGGTACACCGTCTTGTATAAACATGTTCTTGTACTGAGTATAGCCTTCTAAAACTTTTGTAGGAAAGGTCTCTGGGATTTGACCCATAGATTTAAACCATTTCACAAACCATTTTGGATAATCTAGTGAAAAATCTTCAGCGAAATGGAAAAACCACGTATGAAAATGAGCTTTTAATAAAAATGTTTTATCCCAAGCTTCCATATAGTCATAATAATTATAAGCTGGGTATTCTGGATAACATGATAAAGTTCTATTTATAAAGGGTCGATTTCCCCATTCTTTCAAAGAAATTACTTTGATTATTTTAAGTTTACTAAATTCTATTTTTTCTGGTTCATTCATGTTATACTTATGACGGATTTGAATAGAATGACTATCTTATAAAATAGCTTCATAATATTGTCTCGTTTGAAAATCATTTTTGTAAAAATTGGCTTCTTTAGGAAATAAATAATCTAATAGAATAGAGAACCTTGATTTAATTTTTGTTCTTCAATGGGCTCAAGAATTTTTATGACTTGAGTATTTAGGTTAACATGGAATTCTGTCTTATTTGTAGATGAAGAGGCTGTGGTAGGCTATCTGTTATAGGGATTTGGAGAAGGTGATATTCCTTGTAACTTTTCTAATACAGAAGAAGTTGGTCTTGTTATTGGACTAGTAGTAGGTGGATATGGAGTAAGGGGAATAAATCTGTTTTGTGTCTGGTTTATAGGAGATGGGGGAGATGGTAATCTTGGTAAAATAAAAGGAGAAGGTAATATTGGTTTAGGTAAAACAATCTTTGTATCAGAATTCATCCCTGTAAAAATTCTGTTGATAAGAAATCTGGTAAATAATTATTTTCTCCTTTAATGTGTTCGATTGTAAAATCAAAATTACTCAATAAAGCTTGCCATCTGGCAAAAATCTGTTTAGAGATTAAATTTTTAACATCTTTTTCAATGATAGATTTTGCAGAAAGACAATCAATTCTTAATAAAAAAGGTTTCATATAAAGATCATCTTCAAATTTTTTATATTTAAAACAATACTTAAAATTTCTTTTTTAACGGTAGAATAGTTTTTCTGAGTATCATTCCATGATCCTGAATAAAATCTAACTAAAGATTCGTTTTTACTATCTTTTAATCTTTTCTTTAATATTCCTCCATACCCTATGTCAATAGCATCTGTTTCTACTATCAGATATGCCTCAGGGTGAGGTATGTTTAAACATGGTAATTCCTTAATCTTACTTTTTATCTCTCTAACTATTTTGGTATGATTTTCTGTCCATGGTTTAGGATTCTTTTTTAATCTATTATATAATGGTTTACAAAGACTTCCTAAATCTATGAAAAATCATGTATATAATTTAAACATCCTAAAAATCATTGTAGCTATTTTTTATCTTTTATTTCATCAGGAAATTTACTTGTAAATTCTAAACTTCTTCTTATAGGTTTAATAATTCCTTGGACTATGTCATGTCCTAAAAATCTTATTTCTCACGGTTAATCCATTTCTGAATATAATGTCATAGAATATATTTAAATGTTTAAAATGTTGATCTATGTTTTTAGAAAATATTAATACATCATCAATATAAATTATTGCAAAATTGCCTTATATAGATCTATGATATCATTCAAAATATCTTTGAAATTCTGAAGGTTCATTTTTTATCCAAAAGGCATAACATGTTCATTCATAATGTCACAAAAAGGTTACATTAAAACCTGTTTTATATTTATCTTTTTCTTCTATTTGAATCTGCCAAAATCCTGATTTCATATCAAATTTCGAAAATATTTTTGAATCATATAATTTCTTTAATAAATCTCTTTTGTTAGGTATAGGATATCTTATCCATTCTAATACCTTATTTAATGGTTTATAATTAATAACTAACCTTTGTGCTCCTCTTTCTATTTCAGCTTGATTCATTTACCAATCATACAAATATATAATAAATAAATTAAAAGGCCGAGCATGACCAAGGGGACTTTGAAGATCTTATTAGTTTCTTTTCTAATAATTCTTGTATTTCTTTTTTACAGTGAGCTTCTAGTTCTTGAGACATATGTATAGATTTTGATTTCGTAGGAATATCTTTTTCATTAAAGTCTTTAATATAAGGTAATTCGATAATATGCTGTTTTCTTTTCCAAAAAGCATTTGGCGTAGTGGCACTTTACAGTTTTATTAAATTTTCTTCTATATTTATGACTTTATTTTTTATATGACTTTCTTGTAATTGATTTTTGATTCTTATATCATCTATCTCATTTACTAAATATTTTATATGTTTCTTTTTGTTTTCTACAATATTTATATCTCTTATTTTTACTGGGTTTATAAATTCAAAAGTTATTTCTTTTCCAAAGAAATTTGTAGAAGTTTTATTACTAACTGCAAATGGATATAAAGTCGTTATAAATGCTGATCCTAAAATAATTTGAGAACTTAAATTCTTTACTAATATGAGATGTGTTTTGAAACAATAATTTTCTTTACAAACATGAACATTAGATAATTTATAATTTATATTTAATCTAGATCCATTGAATCCAGCAACTCTTTGTGATGATTTTTCATAATATTTAGTAGGAATAAGTCCTTCTTGAATACAATTTAAATCTGCTCAAGAATCTAATAAAGCTATTAATGACAATTTGAATTCTCCATTTATAGTTATATTAATTTTTGTGTGCCATTTCTGAGAACTTATACTTTGAATATTATTGATTATTTCTTGATTTATATTTGAAGTACTTTCTTTGTTTGGTTCACTATCTTTTGTTTTCTCTTCTAATATTTTTATTTTTTGTTTCATCAATGTTACTTCAGTTTTTACATTATTCAATTATTCTTGTAATTCTTTAATTGTTATTGATTTTTCTTTTTTATTAAATCTTTTACATATTTCATTAAAATTGTAAGTTTGTTTATTCTTTTCAATAGTTTTATTTTTCTTTAGTTTTTCTTCTAATTTATCTATATATATTTGTCTTACATTTGGATATTTAATTTGATTTAATAATTCTATTATTGATTCTATTTCATTATCTTCATTTATATTATTTATCTCTTTATAATCACATGTACAATTTCCAATACAATTACAAATTTCCGATTCATTATCACTACTAGACTCGTTTTCTAATATATTTAAGTCTTCTTCTTCATAATCTGATATATCACTTTCTTCGTTTATCATTATTTTCATTATCTGACTTTTAAGTTTATCAGAAATATTAAGTTCATTAATTCTTTTCTTAGTATAACAATTCTTTGATGTATGACCTTGCTTACCACATTTATAACAGATTATGGTGTCTTTATAATTATTTTTATAGTTATTATTTTTATTAACCGAGTCTTTTTTATATCTTTTATAATTTCCTTTTCTTCTATTATATATTTTATTATTTTCATATGTTCTATTATTTGATTTTTTATATCTTTTATGTTTATTTTCTTTTGTTAACCTTTTTGAACTGGTATTAGGTAATTTTAATGGTTCATAGCCATATTGTTCACAAAAATTTCCTAATTCTTTTTTACTATTTATTCTTTCTTTCCTAATTTGCTGTTTAAGTTTTAATTCAGAACATATACTTAATCCTTCCTGATTAATATAGCTAATGATTTCTCCATATGTTAATTCTTTATATGGAATCATTCCATTAAAGTGATATGACAATTTAATTTTTATTCTTTCAGCAAACAACTTAGGTAATCCTGCAATAAATCTTTCTTTCCAATACGCGGCTCTACAATCAATTCTAGTTGTTACTTTAGTTATGAAAATATCTTTATACCATCAAAAATCTGATAATTTTCTACATGTTAAATTTAATAGTATAGAAGAATTTCTATCTGTATTAGATGATTTCAACAAATTCATTAAGATAGATAGAATAAAAGTATTAACAATATCATCTACTTGGTTTTAATAGGCATATCATTTTCTTTTTTTATAATAGTTTTCTTAGCTTTTAATATTAAAGATTTCTCTTCATCTGTTATATAATTATCCCACCATCCTTTTAAGCTTCTTGTAAAACCTGATATAAGTATTTCTACTATTTTTAATTCATTATTTTTATTAGACTTGTAAGCATTGGACGCCATAGTCATTTCTTGTAATATATTTAATATTTGATATTCTGTTTGACCATCTAAATTCCATTCATATATTGACAAACCATCATATAGAGCTTGTTGTCTGATAGGGTGTTCTTCGTATTGCATATCTGGTAAAGTTGGTCTATTATAATAATTTCTCGCTTCTGGTCTTGGAGTGTAAGTATTTTTTGATGTAAATCTCATTTTATTTATTTCATTTTCTTTAAATTGTTCTTCAATATCTGAGATATCATCTTCTGAACTAATATCTGAACTACTTTCTTCATTTATATTTGATATTTGTAATTTAGATAATTTAGTTTCAATTTCTTGTAATATATGATGATCTTGTCTTCCTAAGTTAATGGGCATATTAATATTATATGGTATGAATATAGGGTTTTCTTCTATTTTTACTTGATTACTTTGTGAAGTACTTGCTTCTGAGTTACAATTTTCTATTCGATTTAATTGTTGTCCTATTGTGTTTAATATTTCATTAGTATAATTATTTTGATATATTATTGTGGATAAACATTTTTTCTGTTCTTCATTATCTTTAGATAGGTTTATTCCAATAAATTCTTTATTTATTAATATATTAGTTTCAGGGGGATGTATACTTGTTATCTTTTCTTTAGTTTCTAAATCTATATATGTTTTGTTTATATTTGTCGTTTCTTGTATTTTATAATCAGAAGGAAAATCCATTTTATTTTCAATACAATATACTTGAAACCATGAAAAAAATAATATATTTTGTTTATGTTCAAAAACGAACATAGTCCATTCGATTTCACGAATTAATTTTTCTTCTTCAATAAAATTTGAAAGATACCAATTTAATATATCTTTATTATAATCATTATATATTTCATTTTTTAGATATTTCATGTTTGATTTAGACATTGTCTTTATTTTTAATGTATTTGTTTTTTAATATTTTTTAGTCTTTGTTGTAAACTATATATGTGGTTTTGTAATTCTATATATCTTCTTGTATGTTCTTTATAACATATAACATAATCATCTTTTTCAATGAATTATTTTGATAATATTATATTCTGTATTACGATTTGCGGACTGTGATCATGCACGAGTCCCACAAATCGAAGTATTCTATCCATCCAGGTTCCGAGAAAATGTATCAAGACGTAAAGAAGCTATATTGGTGGCCCAATATGAAAGCTGATATCGCCACCTATGTTAGCAAGTGCTTGACCTGTGCTAAGGTCAAGGCCGAACATCAGAGACAATCGGGTTTGTTGGTACAACCCGAGATACCTCAATGGAAGTGGGACAATATCACGATGGATTTTGTCACAAAGCTTCCTAAGTCATCACAAGGGTATGACACCATTTGGGTAATCGTTGACCGTCTTACAAAGTCCGCAATCTTTATACCCATGAAAGAAACTGACCCTCTGGAGAAACTAGCGAGAATGTACCTAAAGGAAGTAGTAACAAGGCATGGAATACCGGTCTCGATTATTTGTGATCGTGACCCTAGGTTCGCATCAAATTTCTGGAGGTCACTTCAGAAAGCTTTGGGTACAAGTTTAGATATGAGTACGGCATATCATCCGCAAACTGACGGACAAAGCGAGAGAACCATTCAAACTCTCGAAGATATGCTTAGAGCTTGTGTGATCGACTTTGGAAATGGTTGGGTTAAACATTTGCCATTGGTCGAGTTTTCATACAATAACAGTTATCATGCTAGCATTAAGGCTGCACCCTTTGAGGCACTTTACGGTAGAAAATGTCGTTCGCCTGTTTGTTGGGCTGAGGTTGGAGAAGTTCAACTCACCGGTCCAGAGATAGTACAAGAGACGACTGAGAAAATCATTCAAGTTAAGCAAAGGATGCAAGCCGCTCGTGATAGGCAAAAGAGCTACGCTGATTTGAAGCGTAAGCCGATGGAGTTTGAGGTTGGAGATAAAGTGATGCTCAAGGTTTCGCCTTGGAAAGGGGTTGTACGTTTTGGCAAACGAGGGAAATTAAATCCCAGGTTTGTTGGACCTTTCAAGGTAATAAAAAGGGTTGGAGACGTTGCATACAAGCTCGAGCTTCCTGAGGAGCTGAGCAGAGTTCATAATACATTTCACGTGTCCAACTTAAAGAAGTGTCATGCCGACGAACCCTTAGCCGTTCCGTTGGATGGACTTCATTTTGATGACAAGCTTCAGTTTGTCGAGGAACCTATAGAGATCACAGATCGTGAAGTTAAACGGTTGAAGCGAAGCCGTATCCCATTAGTCAAGGTTCGATGGAACTCCAAGAGAGGTCCAGAGTTTACATGGGAACGCGAAGATCAATTCCGGAAGAAATACCCACATCTGTTCTCAAAGACCGGGCCGTCGTCAAGTGCTGCGTCTTAAGCCTTGAGGACAAGGCTCAGCTAATCGGGGGAGACTATAACACCCCGTGTTTTAGGACAATGTACGACGTTAATAAAGTCACTATTTATTTTTAGTATTGTACGCGTTTGTTTTTAATGGAAATCGTTACGTTAAATTGCGTAAACTAAAAATGATCAGTTAACGTAAACGGGCATCAAGCAATTTATTGTTTACGTCAAACAAGGGTTAAGCAATTATTGTGAGAATAATTATTAACGTTTCATAAGTTACTTTATCGGATAGTGAAAGTGTTTACGTTTCGCGATAAATGACAATTAGGTTTTTCTTGGAACCCTAAAAATTAACGTACGCTTCAACAATTACCTATGTTTTTATACAACGATCAAAGTTTATAAAACTTTAGGCATATGTATATATTTATACACATCTCATATGATTATACAAGATAACAAATACTTTACAAAATACCAAGACTTTACAAAGTAAACTTTTAAATAAAAACTACACATTTACATTTAAATTACTTATACTTTCTTTTATGAAAATGCAAGTAAACATATAAAAGAAAAGAAAAATAAGCTAGGAACATCATCCCTAAACTTCATGGGATGATTCCCATTAGAAGGAACCAAGAGACCAAGACTTTAGAGCCCTTGTTCCCTCCTTTCTTGTCCCCTTGAACCCACGGCACACCCCCCCTCCCCCTTTGATTTTCTAGTCAAAGTTTGCAACTACAAATATCTTATAACTCTCCTATATATATTCATGCATGCATAAGTGAAGTTTCTTACACTTTATACTTACAAAAATCATATCTTTTCTCTCCTTTCTCTCCCTAAACCCACGGCCAAAATACCCTTCATAGGCAATCCATACAAAACTTTTCTACAATCCATACAACCCTTTACACATCAATCCTAAGGCATACTAAAGTGTTTTCAAGCCTTGGATAATCATTTGCAAGGATTTAAGAAGAAAAGGGAAGATTAGGGTTTCAAACCTAATCTAGGGTTTATAAGCTTGTAAGCTTTGGTTTTGAGTCTAAACACGGGTTTAGCATTTATTTCTCATCTCATACATCATCCCTAAGGTCTTCCTAATTCCTTCATACTTTTATTTATTATGATTTTATGTGTTATATGTTAAATATGGCTAAATCACCACTAAGGACTTTTTAATATATAAAATGAGTTCTCACTTATGTTTATGATTTTATGCACTTTTTATCATGTCATATTGTCATATATATCATGGAAAAATGAATGTAAAAGTATGTTAACATATGGTTTAAGTATAAACATGTTTAGGTAATAATTAGGGTTTTATAAGGTTATTTAATATGTTACAAGAGAAAGTAATATAAATAACTTGTTAATCTTGGGCAAATGGAAAATATATGGACTAATGGACATTAATATAAGTATCACATATGTTACATATAGTTATTAGGGTTTCTATAATAAACTACTAGTTGAAAAATACATAAAATAAGCTTTTTATAAAAAGTATACACTTGGATAATAAAGGGGTGTATAATTTCGACACTTAGACAGTAGGTAATGACTTTTTATAAAAATAATACGCCTCATGACGATTCCAAAATGATAAGAAACTCGAAAAACCGATTTATAACGAAAAAGATACGTTAATTACAAGTTTACGACTATAAATACTTTTATAAAACTATTTTTATAAAATTTACTATTCATTACAGAAACTTGTATTTTTAAAACATCTAATATATGATATAACTCTTAACTACGAGATCGTACTCGAAAGAATCGATGAAAACGGAACTATAACGAATAAACTACGACGTTTACGATAATTAAAGTTTATAAAAGTAATTTTATAAACTATGAACAGTAAAAAGTACTATTCATCAGTAGACTCAACTTTATAAAATATAATACATCTTTCAATAACAAAGACGTACTCGAAGGAATCACTAAAATCGGGATTAAAACGAATAAGTTATTACGATTACAAGTTTACGCTAATTAAAACTAAAAACGAGTAAAATAGCTGTCGTGAACAGTAAAAACACTATTCATCGCAGAATATCAAAAACTTGAAAATGTAATATTTTGATCACTCGTCTTACTACGAAGACGTGGACGTAAGAAACGCGAGCAACGGACTTAAAACGACCAAATTAGGTCATTTTTACGAAAAGTATATTTATAAACATTTTCACTTTATAAATATTATTTTACTAAAACGATTAGTCGGTGATTATGCTATATAGAATATTGAGTGGTTATCAAAGTGCTATAATACTAGGGAGTTTCATATGAGGCCTCTTCGGATGGCGTATCGACGAGTTGTTGGATTTACGATTTAAAGTGTCCTAACTCCTCGTACGTCATGTCATGACCTCTTTAATTATGATAGCCCGAACGATAGTACGATGTAACAACTATAAGATTATATTCAATGTTATTAATTAAAGTACTCGGTACTTATACGACCTTAATTTAAATAGGTTGCATCTAAACGTTTTGCGTGACGTTTTATCTGTGATTATTGGACTATCAGTACTCAAGGTGAGTTCATAGCCCCACTTTTTATAGTTTTACTGATTTACTATTATTTGGGGTGAAAACATGCTTTGTTTTATAAATTGGACGCAAGTGTTTAAAGTATATTGATTATGTGTTTGCCTAACTAAGCGATAACCACCATAGCCCATTATCATTAACTGTCATTCATAGAAGTAGTTGTTAATTTCATTATGTGAGCGCGAATGTTATAAATAGATCTATTGTATTAACCGTCCCCGTTTGGGTGATTAGCTATCACCGGTAACGAAAGTTTGACCCATGTCGACTTGGATGTTGCGGGTTACAACATCTGACGTGTATAACTGCTTAAATAGCAAATATAGTGAGCTTCAGTGTCATGAGCTTAGTGCAACAGTAATCTGGTTTTGTGATTGTTGGCATATGTTGTAACATCACGGGAAAGTCTTGCGGTCCTGCATAATTTAAATACATAAACCTATGAATTCACCAACATTTTTGTTGACGTTTTAAGCAATGTTTTCAGGAGGTCAATAGGCACCCTAAACCCTAAACCCTAAACCCTAAACCCTAAACCCTAAACCCTAAACCCTAAACCCTAAACCCTAAACCCTAAACCCTAAACCCTAAACCCTAAACCCTAAACCCTAAACCCTAAACCCTAAACCCTAAACCCTAAACCCTAAACCCTAAACCCTAAACCCTAAACCCTAAACCCTAAACCCTAAACCCTAAACCCAAAACCCTAAACCCTAAACCCTAAACCCTAAACCCTAAACCCTAAACCCTAAACCCTAAACCCTAAACCCTAAACCCTAAACCCTAAACCGTAAACCCTAAACCCTAAACCCTAAACCCTTAAACCTAAACCCTAAACCCTAAACCCTAAACCCTAAACCCTAAACCCTAAACCCTAAACCCTAAACCATAAACCTTAAACCTAGTGCTCTGAGGAAACCCTAAATAAAAAACCCTGAGCAAAAATAATTCTCTCTCAACTTGGCGATTTCTGGTCATCCCCTAGGATCGTGTTCTGATCATTTGACTTTGATTCCTCCTTGCTTTTTATATCTATATTGATTAACTATGATCGATCTAGGGTCGGAACATTTAGTGGTCAATTATTTCTTTTTCTAGGGCTTGTACCGGGGATCTTTATAACCCTCGCATATTACAGATTTAATCCTTTTGTCCTATTGTTTCTTAAACCTATTAAGATGTTGTTTGATCATTACGATTTACATGTTTTAGTAGGTGGCAGCTGCTTTAGGTTTTAGGGTTTCAATTTAAAAACAGGGTATTCTTGGCCTTGTGGTGTTCTTGCTATACCAGGTCCTTGTGTAACACCCCCAAAAATCATACAACGCAGCGGAATACCACATGGGGTGCTACTTCATAATACACAGCGCTAGATACAAGAGAACGACCTCTAAATGTGTCGTTTGTAAAACAATCTCGTTGATTTTCTGAAATCAAAATAATAGTTGTCCCATAATTGCATCACCATGAAAAACTTGAATGTAAAGACTCCAATGCACATCAAATAATCCAAGCATCTAATTCACCTGAGAAAAACATGCTTAAAAGTGTCAACATTAAAGTTGGTGAGTTCATAGGTTTCTGTAAATATAAACGTTAGTTCCAATAAATGTATCTGCCCACTGTATCATTACAGTGTCATATAAAAACGTTTAGTGACTACTGTCTCCCTACAGTATCATAAAATAATTGTGTGACCATTTAAATCCTTAAACGTCCTTCCAAAATGTACATATAAAAGTTGGATCACAAATATCCAAAGTGTGTATTGCCACTTTATTCAAGTGTGTATAAAACCATGATTACCATTACTCTAAGTTCATGAAACTGCGACGTAGACTTGTATGTATGCACTTTATTAAAGGCACAGTGATTGTATTTCCACCTTATTCAAGGCACCCTATGGTTTTCCACCTTATTCAAGGCACCATAATTGCTTTCCACCTTATTCAAGGCACCCTATGGTTTTCCACCTTATTCAAGGCACCATAATTGCTTTCCACCTTATTCAAGGCACCCTATGGCTTTCCACCTTATTCAAGGCACCATAATTGTATTTCCACTTTAAATCCGACATGTTATAACGTTCGTTTGCCGAGTGATAGCTAGTCACCCGAACGGGGATTGTCAATCCCGAATAGATCTATTTTATAACATTCGCGCACACCCTCCAAGTGATTTACAGTTCATGCAACCTAAGCTAATCCGTAATCATTCAAATGAAAGTCAAGTATGTGTTTATGTCCAAAAGTAAACCAAGTATTGTATAAATCAATTTGTAATCAATCAAGTAAATGTATTTATAAACAAGCATGTTCTCACCCCAAAACTTGTAAATCAATAATTGTAAAACGTGGGGCAATGAACTCACCTTGATCAAAGACCACGATCAAATAATCCAAATAATTCACAACCGAATCTGCAACGATCACGGCCACGACCTATAATTATGTCGTTCTATTATAATACACGTATTAAATACGATCAACGATGCGTACATCGTAACGACGAAATCATACATATTTTAATATGTATACATACATATATACATGTGATGAGAAATCCACTTGCGCGTCTTTAAACCTTAACCCTTAGTATATTATATGAATATATACTATTTTCCGTCTAATCATAACTTATGTCGAATATTTACCGAAAGTTACTATTTTTAGTCTCTTCGTTTTTAGGACCGAACAATGGTCTTAAATATAATTAATTGAAATAATAGATCAACCGACCTTTAGTTTTGACCCGCTATGTCTTAATTTTAAAACTGACAATCCTCGCGGCAAAGTAAAACGTCATTACGAACAACTTTCGTGTTTCGCCGGAAGGCTGAAACGGACTCGAAAGTGCTCAAATCGTTTAATTAATAAATCTGCCATTTTTAATATATATTAAAAATAACCTATTTTTCTACTAAAGTGTATATTTCGATTTCGTTCCAGTTTCTTCGTTATTGGGAGTTAAAAGTCCCGTTTTATATCAAAACGTCCGTCAAAATATAATTTGTTATATTTTGTAAACCAAAGTCTGACTTTTCAAAGTCTCGAATCCCGAATCCCATGTTCCGTTTTCTGCTCTTAATTATTCGTTACAAAACGCGCCAAAGTCCGTTTTTAGTTCAACTCTCATCTAAAATATATCTAGTATCGCTTATAGATTTATATCAATCCCGTTTTTATATTTATATCACATTTTTATTAGACGTCGCAAGTTTATTAGATTTTCATCACATATAACAATTAATCGATAATATAAACGAAATTAATCGAATACTTTTAAATTAAACGCACCCTTTTTCGGTGTCAACACAATCAAACGCACCCGTTTCGGTGTCATATTAACAAACGCACTCATTTCCGTTGCAAACCAAACCCGACCAAACAACCCGACGCCTCGACTGTCCCCGGCTGTTTCGCAGCTAAACACACGCACCCGACCCGGCTGATGGACAGCCAAACGCACCCTTGTGCGTGGCTGTTAAGCCAAACATACCCTTGGGCTGTTTTGACAGCCAAACGCACCCTAATCGGCATAAACCCTTAGCCAAACGCCCCTTGGCAGCTTAACATCAGACCAAACGCACCCCTTGGCGTTTATGTCTAAACAAAACACACCCTAAACCCGTTGTCTTGCTGCCAAAACACGACAACCCAACCCGCTGTTTTGACAGCCAAACCTGACGCCTCACACCCAACATCCCCCCCCCGGGTGGCTGACCCGAAACCCAACCCACCCCTCGGTGGCTGTTAGCAAACAAACGCACCCTTGTGGTGCTATACCCGGACCCGGCTGTTTTGAAACAGCCAAAACAAACACCCCCTAAACAAACGCACCCTATACGGGTTGCCCCAAACCAAACGCAGCCCTTATGTGGTGTTAACCACATATCAAACGCACCCTTGGCTGGTGAACCCACCCAAACGCACCCTTTGAGGTGTTAAAATAACCAACCAACCGCACCCTTGATGATGGAAATACAAACCACACGCACCCAAGTGGTGCGGCTGTCCCGAAACCCCAAACCGAACGCACCCTTCTTGGTGACAAACCAATCAAACGTACCCTATTTTGTGAAAACCACAAACCAGCCGCACCCTTATGATGGCATGGAGATGATGATTATGATGATCATGATGACGGTGGTGGTGTGGCTGTGGCGTGGCGATGAGTGGGTGGTGAGTTTAGGCGTGTGGCAGCGCGTGTTATAGGGGATCGAGTAGATCCGTTGATGAGGAGCATCTTCGGTGTTGGCCGGAAAACTCGCCGGAAAATTATTCCGGTGGTCGAAGATGGTGGCGGCGGTGGTGGGAAGGTCGCCGGATATTGAGGGAGAGAGAGGAGGGAGATGAGTATATAAATGTGTGTATAACTTTGAGATGGAAATGAAATGAAAAAGGGTATAAGTTATATATATATATATATATATAACTAAAGTGACAAGTCTATAATAGTGTGGGGGTAAAAAGTGTAACTTTTTAATATACTTTTTGATAGAAGCGGTTCGGGACACGTTTGAACTAGTTAACGGACGATTCAACTCTCGAAACTTGCGCCATTGTTTTCCAAATCATTTTTCTGATAAAAATGAGTATT
>BQNB010037011.1:26735-46908 GCA_026074375.1 Tanacetum coccineum | reverse complement strand
CCTAATGGACCCAACGAAACACTTTAAAACCCTTATCGGGCCTTAACAGGCCCAAGCCGGCCCAATAGGAATACTTATTAGCTTATTAGCTTAATTTGAATAAGCTGAAATAAAAACAGTTTTGTTCGGGCTTAATACAAGTTGAAAATGAACTAGTAAAGCCTAAAAACTCTAAAGGGTGTATCGGGTTAAGCTATTGGGCTTACGGGCCCAATAAGCTCGAAATAAGCCATAATAAGCTCCCCGAGCTTATTTTAAGCTTATCAGGCCCCACTAAGCTTGTTGAGGAACCTAAGACGGATTAAAACTATAACGGACTATTAAAATGCTAAACGGACCTTAACGGACCCAATAAGGCCCGTTAAGCCAAAAATAAGCTCGATGAGCTTATTTAAAAGCCGAAACGGCTTTTATCACTTAACCGAACTTAACAAAAAGAAATGCCACTTGTTGAGTTTTATTTGGAGCTTATATACTATTTTCGCAATTTGAGGGACTAAAAGTGTCCAATTCGAAACATAAGGGATTAACTTTGTCATTTTCGAATTTCAATAACTCCAGGGACTGTTTTTGAAACATTCTGAAACTTAGGGATTTAAGTGTAATTATAAGGACCTAAACTACACCTTGGTAAACTTAAGGGACTAATTAGGTAACTATCGAAACTAAAGGGTTTTAAATATAAATGTTTATATTTATAAACCTAGGGACTAAAAGTATAATAACTAGAAATTTAAGGGTATGATAGTGAGCAAAAGTGAAATAAATAAAACACTTAACGAGTCGGTCGAACCTTAAGATATTCGGACATTAAACAGGTTTAATTAACGACGAAATAAATAAGTATATTTAATAACAATAATTTCACGTTTCTCGGGAACCATCGAATTTATAAATACAATAATCTTGTGCATCATCGCACAAGTGATAACGGTATATATAAACTTAAAATGAAATTTAGTTTATACAATGAGTCGTTAGCTTAAATGTGTAAACTAAGACTTGACCGTATTTACTTAGGTACTTGACGGTGTGATCCACTGCTTACTTGGATATTTATTATCATTCGAAGAACTACCTGCTAAGGTGAGTTCATAGCCCCATGTTTTACAATTATTTAAATGATTTACATCCTTGGGGTGAGAACATGCTTTGTTTTTACAAATTGGACCGTAAGGGTACGATTTATACCCATGATTACTGTTTGCCTTAAGTTCCAAAACCCATTAAGGTCCATGGAACATGAGACTTGTTTAAACTTTGCATAGATGTGATGGGAATTACATTGTGTGGACGCGAATGTTATGGATAATCGTATTAGGATTGAAAATCCCCGTCATAGGTGACTAGCTATCATTGATAACGAACCGCAATACCATGTCGAATTTGATGATGCGGGTTAGCACATCATTCACTGACACCTGTTGGCAAACGTATTGTTTGCATTCCTTTATGTCGAGCTTTCGTGTCATGAGCTTAGGAAAACGAATTACTTTTTTATGATGTTTTTGGCATTTGTTGCTAATCATACACTTGGAAATCATGAGCGGTCCTACAATCGATTTACAAAATCCTATAAATCACCAACTTTCTGTTGACGTTTTAAGCATGTTTTTCCATGTCAATAAAGCAACTAGGTGCGATATACATATGTATGTCAATAATGAATATCCAACGAATTAAGATTGGGGACTTTTTTACAGTTTTTTGGTGACAATTGTTATAAACGCGGAATTTATTTATATCATTGAAACAATTTGAAGCCATGTGCTTATGTAAACAAACAAGTATTGTGTTAATCCAATGTAATCTTTTTCCAAACGACACGTTTAGTAGTCGTTCACAGATCTATTGCTATTGATCCATAAATATATAACCCTTCGGATATACAAACATCCGCTGCGTGCTCAGTATTTTGAGGTGTTACACAACTTTCCCCACGACAATGTCGTCGGAGGAAAGTATATCTCCATAGTTTGACTATGTGTTGACTATGGTTGACCATATGCAACTATCGTAATTCCTTTCTCTTCCGACGACATGTCGTCAGTAAAAATGTTTCCCATATAATGACTTTTAGTAGACTATATTTAATTAATTTTTTAAATAGTTATTTTGAAAACTTTTCCTCCGATACATGTCGTCAAGGAAAAGTTTTTCCACAAACAAGGTGTGGGGCCCATGTCGGTGCCGGGGAAAATCGCCGTGCAAACCAAACCGAACTAAAACTACCCTGACGTTGGCATCCTGACGTCTTGTCCTCCGGAAAAAACTTTTCCCCCCCGCGACATGCACCCGGAAAGCAACCAAATGCGTTGGGGAAAAAGTGAATGTTGTAGTGTTAAGCAGCCTTGGGCGTTAGCAAAAAACAGTGAACTAATAGATAAATGGGGCGGCGACTTAGAGATTAACGGTGATGCCTTAGAGGAGGTTTGGCTCAGCGTACTACTTTAGGCCAGAAGATCGAACCCGGTCCGATAACATTTAGATTATAAAGTTCCCACGTGAGACGAAACCATTTATAAAATAAACTACATAATGTTTAATGCAGCACGTAAGATCAAACTCGCAATATGGCTCGTGGTCATACTAATCTTATTGTCTAATAATCCTTACTGTTATATTCTTGACATATGTAAGATCATACGTTTGCTTAAACAATATTCAGTTTTCTATATTTACTTGACATATGAATAGGAGTCTTCATATACATGCAGTTCTCTGATATCCAAATGGAAAAGTTGGTCCTGCGGATAATAAAGAAAATCATTTAATTGGTACGTATAGCTAGTGGAGTTCGGTGTGGTGGGTTTGTTGTCTAACAGAAAACTAATCATATTCATGTAGACGACACACACAGGTTCAGATTTTGTTAAGATCACAAATTAAAACGTAGAAATATTTGTCCATTACCTCACTAACTTTTTGTTTACGTACATCAACAAAAAGTTGGTGTAACATGTAAAACGCTATTCCACGGCACAAATATAATGAATTAAGTAAGTAAATTACACAAACACAAAATACATTAAGATCTGTATGTCTCATCATTTTACAGATTATATTGGTGTGTCCGCTGAGGAGGAGCTTTCTACGTTCTTAACATATCTTTTTCCTATCAATTGGAATAAAGGTGGTCATCTTTTTCATACAACTTTTTATACTAGCTTTGCTGGTGAAACCTTTTATATGGGACCAACCCATCTCATTAAATCAACCATTAATCATTTTTATATAAAGCACACACAAGTAAACACCATCTCATGTAGGTACTGTCAATTGTAAAAATACATGCATGCACCATGCATCTAATAATTATACATGTATTATTATTATTAAGTGTATATATATACATGTACATGATAATATCATCAATATGTTTTGTGATGGACACATCTTTATTACTCCATGATATGCATGGATGACATGGTGCACCCCACAAATCCATCACCGATACATACATACAAACATATACCTTTATTCACTATCTCTTATTCATTCCTTTTCTATATAATATAACATGTGTGTAGAATGTTTTCCCTTTTTCTTTTTCAATCAAATACTACTATACCTAGACATCAATCATCTTACATTTGGTCATATCATGCACCAACGTACCTAAAGCCCTATCTTAGATTTTCTTCTAGCTTATATGATGATATAATTATATAGAGTATGATTTTATCTTCGTAAGTGTATTATTATACTGACAAGTGACATAATGGATCCGGGGATGATGAAGATGAAGATGATTGAGCGAAGCTCCACATGTCTATCTCACTCGTGTATACTACGTGGTTTGCTCTACCGGTTGTGGCTGAGTCACCAAGATGTGGTGGTTCTTGCTCATCATTGTCAAGTGGGAAACAGAAGTTTTCATTTGGTTCACCATAGCAAGAGTATAATTGCTTAGAAGAGTCGATTTGTACGTTAAGTGGAGTGGCCACGAGCCTTTCAAGATCTGCCCAATTATCAAGACGATCGCGTGAGTCATGGTCCATATTCGTTGGTTGATCAGTTTCTGTCAGGAAGTGATCGGTTACATGGGGCTTGAAACTCAATCCTTGATTAAGGTTAGCTGAAACTGAGCTGTAGTGCGGGGACATAGTCATGGTGGGACTATCGAACCTTGGGAGTTGGTAGAACCGTTCATTAGGGGTCACCAATTGCTGCATAACATTGTGATTTGCAGTTAAAGACTCGATTTCCTGCTTGCAAGACCTATTGCTACCCATGTACACGAGTAATTGATCAAGAACACCGTCTTTGTTTAAGGATTGTAGCTGTGTTCTGGAATCCATAGAGCCTGAAAACGATCTTTGGGGGCTTTCTAGAGATTTGTGGTAGTTTTTCTTCTTGAAAACACGACATACCACCCAACCATCTTCTTGAGTTGAATCACACAAGTTAGGACCCTGAATAGTAAAATTACTATGTTAATTAAGTATCTTGGTAACCCATCATGTTGAAGACTTCATTTCATAGATGTGACCAGAAATAATAGACTTTCGACATAAATATATAAAGAGTAAAGGAGAAGAAAAAGTTTTCTAAGTAAATAAGTAGCTCATGTCACATTGTTTTGAATATTAGTTACGTCAAAATATTAAACATAAAATTATACGTTCTTCAAAAGAAAGTTTGGTCGAAGTCTCATAAAAAATTGTGACTAATTACTATTAAAAAAGTTATTTTCTTGAAAACATTAGGATTTGTATTCTCTTTGATGATAAACATATGTATTTTACGATTAGAATATATACAGTAAAGTTGCCAAGTAAAATCATTGTTTACATTCAAGCAAATTTCATAACTTCAACTCTAAATAACTTACACATGCATCATGATTAGCGATTGTATTATCGTCCAACCGATATTCATGCATTATCCAATCTGATTTCTGGCCATGAGGTGCCCTGCCTTTGTAGAATACAAGTGTTTTCCTCATACCAATTCTTGTAAAGCTACTATAGATGACCTTATCCCGGCCTGTGGCCTTCCAGAAACCAGCAGCAGTCGCACGATTCGTTCTGGTTCCCGTAGGGTACTTCTTATCCTTATGACTAAAAAAGTACCAATCATTTTGTGGAGTAGATCCTATTTTACATTTCTCTGCAAATACACAAAATGCATATCATCAATTTAATCTTATTCAGTCTTTCATAATGAATACGTAAAACATGATTAAGTTGACATCTATATATACCTTGTATATCCCATGGTTCAAGCTTGTTGAGATCAACATCACGAATAACATCAAGATCGATCTTTTCATAAGCAACTTTTTTCCTCAAGTAATAGTGAAGAAGCTCTTCCTCTGTAGGGTGAAACCGAAAACCGGGTGGCACTTTTGATTGACCATTAACATTTACGGATAAACCCATTTCCTCTTCAGACATTACAAGAGAGAGAAATATGGGAATGATAACAGAAAAAGATAGGCGAGGTGTGCATAAAAGCTATTGCAAGGACATTCTTATTTATATGGGAAAATGAGTGAGATTATGGGTCCAAACAAACTCACGCATATAACCTTTTGGTCTAGCATGATAGCATGACCAACCCGACGGCAGCAAATAGTAGTTGTTTTTTTTAGTTTTTTTTTTCTTAAAGGGTTTTCCCGATAAATGTATTATTTCAAAAAACGATTCAGTACAAAGTATTTTTGTGAATCCCACATCTTAACCCGTTACATAATCACAAAACAAACATAACAATCATAACTACTCCAAAAGATGATACTACTAAAACTATATTACAATTGACTCAAAAACATAAAAAATAATCTATTTCCTTTTCAAAATAAGTTATGTATTTACAGTGAAGTCATTAAGTCAACATAAATTGAAAAGAGAAACACGATACAAGCAAAAGTTATAGTTTTAGACTTTTAATTAGCCACAAATGCTTTTATATGCCTTGATGAATTATATTGCTTATGTTGAACACCAACATTATCAGAGTTTGTAGACAATTGTTTTTATGTTTGTCAATAACAGTTTTGATCCTTATTAATACGAAAACATCTAAGTAACATATTAGAAAGAAGATTGAGCTAGATAGCTTATTTGTTTCTCGTTAATATTATTATGTTTAGCTAACACATCTTATAGATTTTCTCAATTGGAAAATAGGTCATGACATGACAAATGGTGATTTGCATTTTACACACCTGTTGAATGTCTATTGAATGTAGGATCAATGATCATTATCAACTTTTATTTTATTTTTTCTTCGTTTAATGAAATTTATTGCTATTTATACAGTGCAATGCATTTGAGAGAGGTCAATGGCAGCATAATGAGATAGCTAGATGCTTATCTTACAATGCATTGACATGTATAAATACGTTGAGGATGCAATAAATCAAAGACTTATATACATCCAATAAATAGAGTTCACAATCTCTCATTCGTGTTTTTATGATTTTTTCCACAAAATTTACAAACTTACCAGTAATAGCAAGCTAGCTAGTTATGCTAGAACTAGACGTTATTTGAATATTTGGTTAAATCAAAATCATTAACTTAATTGCAATCTCTAAATACATACTGATATCAATATAATGATAAATACCAGTATTTATTGGTTCCATATATACTAATTTGCGTTTGTATACAAAACACTCACCAGAAGATGCAGACACATAAAATTAAAAACGAATTGATAACAAAGGTCTGAAATGATGGAAAGATATAATGAGGTACCAGACTGTGGACTTGTGGGCATTGTGTTTGCTACTTTTAGTGTAGGGTCTTGTACTAAGAAAACAACTAACTACCTAAACACCAAAGGATGGTGTCTAGACAAACTAAGGAGGGTCCCAAAAAGTGGGTCCAATACAGAATGAAGCGGGAGGCACGCATACATCTTAACTACGACCCTCGACCTTAAAATCTCTAAGAAAACCACATATGAAACCACCGCTATCTTCAAGTATCTTCATTTTCCTCGTGCAACAACTTGAACAAGCATGAGAGAGAACTTTGGTATTGTGGTCACAAACCGTCGCTTTACCATACCCATACTCACGAACAAGTAAATCGCCACATGATTACACCAGCATCGTCAATATTATTTGGTAGAAACTGTTGGGTAGTTTGGACTTTGGATCTTATGAAAAAAACTTGTATCCACTTAAAACCTCCGAGGAAGGACATTAGGTCACATAAAATTAGGAACGTTAATCCACTTTGGACCTATGGAAATCGTGACCCAAAATCCGCGTACGATCTCACATAGAATTACGCACGAACCTTAATCCACTTTGGAGATATTGGAATCATGCAACAAAATTACGTACAATCTTTGTGTGCGATTGCCCGACAAACACACCTATAAAGTTCGACGGATTATCACAATAGCATCAGATCCTATAATACGGTTTAATCTTTTAATATATGCAATGCTTCAGAATATACAGAATTTAACTAAATTATACATCGAACAACACTCATTATTTGTTAAATTCAAAGAACACATATTGGTTAGCAGGATATATTAAAATTGAATCCCCATTTTGATGATCATTTCGGCGCAATGCAAAGATAACTGTGATCAATTTTTTTTCTTTATAACGTTAGTTCAAACTTATACGTTGTATATTTAGTGTAAAGAATTTACTTTTGAGTGCATATATACACGCAAATATATTCAATATTGAAGTCATTAATGTACTCACCGCCAAAGTAGCAGTAACACATTGACATATCAAATAAAAGCCTCTTTAGCGTATGAGTAGAACTATTCATCGAAGCTACATGCAAGGTCGTTTTCCATACACTTAACTGGTACGTATGAGTTATATATAGTATATGTGCAGCAATATACAATGACTAGTGATTTGCTTTTGAAACATCTTACTCGTATAACAAAGAGGCCATAACGTAGAATGCATAACTCATCCAAATTTTCTTCCTTCTTCCAATGATTTGAATACGGACCTTAATAGGGAAAAAATCAAGAGAACTAGGGTATGTTTGGTAGCAAGCGTTTAGATGTGTTTTAAAAAAAATCAACAACTAGCGGCTAGCGTTGCTACTTTTTTATGCTCCAAATCAAAACGCTATTTCTAGTAGCATTTACAAGCAACTAGCGTTTTCACTTACTAATTATGAATGTACGGCTATGTTACCAAACACTTTTAAGAAACAACAACCACTGCTTCTGTTACTGCTACACTTTCTTCTACTTCTTACTTTTACTCCTTGATATGGATATCTTCGCCAAGCATACTCCTAAAACTCATGACTAATCTCATGTATTAATTTATATATCACATTAACATGTGATGATAATTGATATTTATATCCCGTGCATAGATATTAATATAATAAATAATGATAATATTTATAAGTAACAACAACATATAAGTTGTGTTTTCTTTTAAAGAAATGGTCATTTACATGTATATCAAAAAAAACTTTAATATTTACATATTTTCTCAAACATGCTTCAATTTCATTGTACATTATGCATTGAAAACTTATGTTTTGGAGAAATATGTAATTTATGAAGTTTCATCAAGTATATATGAAATTCCCCTTAAAGAAAAATAATAAAGTGTAAGGGATACTTGTTAAATTTCAAAAGTTATTAAAAAAACATAAAAATAATAAGTTTTAAAATTCAAACATTAAAGTTTGATTTATTATTACATATTTTTTAATAATTTTTTTATAAAATCGACACCTTATTTTTATATTTATTTCTTTAGTCATACATGATTTTTGTTAGCTTGACCAATGGATGACTTTCAACCGGCCAATGATAAGACTGAGTTTTGCTAGGTAGCATTTTCATTGCTCCAACGTCAATTGCTCAATAAACCGTTTTCATTTTTTGAAATGGAAGTGATTTGTGCATTATTTTTTTTAGCCATACACCATTAATCGTGCATATCGGTGTTGTACTGTGTGCATTACCGGTGTCATTTAGTGGTGTATGGCTAAAAAAAATAGTGCACAAATCACTTCCTTCATTCGTTTCAAAATTATTCTATTTAAACAGAAAAAACACAGTTAAAAAAAAAGGTACCACTATTCTTTTCTAATGTTGTTCTAAAAAAAATAAAAAAACTATTCTTTTCTAATAATCACGTATCATCCTCGGACACTAGATTTTTAAATTGGAGTCTCTAGTAGTTTTATAAAGAGAAATTTCTATAAATAGACCAAGGCTTGTAGCTTGATCCACTTTTCAAAAAAAAACATTTTTTTAAATATAACAGTGCGACTAACTGACTATGCAACTCTATATATATTTTGACACGTGTCGCATATTTAATTCCAAAACTATCAGTTTTTAGTGGTTTTGATTGTGCGGCCCCATAGAAATTTTGATACGTGTCCAAATGGTTGGTGATGTTTTTTGTTAGACCGAAGTGACATTTTGTTACGTCAATTTTGGCTTATTCATAAAAGTGAGACCCACGTATCAAGAAATGAAATAGTAGGTCTGACTTTTCGGATAAAACAAAACTAGTGTGTCAAAACATCACTTCGGTCTAGCATATATCACTTTGATTTAGCGAAAAGCTTCACAAACCTTTTGGACATATATCAAGTTTTTTATGAAATCGCAGTCTAATGGTTTATCATGAATGGTCTGTCATGGCATCCAGTCTTATGGGAGCTCTATATTCAAGTCCACTAATATATACCTATGTGACTTGATATAAGTATTTTGGGTTTCCCTTTTTCAATCTGGGCTATAGATTTAAGAGTCTTGTCCTTCGTTGTAGTTATGCAATAGGCCATCAAAATCCGCAGGACTACGCTTAACATCATCAATATAACATCTAACCAGCTCCTAATGTACATATATCTCCACGCGCCTAGATGAATAAGTATGTTCACACCCCACCACTCATAAACTGCCCCTCTCTCAGTTGCTCTCCCTTCCAATTCATTGTCATTTACATCTCAAAAAATAGCCTCTCATGATATGCTACTAAAGTCCTAGTTGTGTGTCTCGCCTGTCCTTCCGTGAAGTGTAGAGTGTGTCCTCGACATAAACCCACGGCCACCACCTAGATTTGACTCGCGTCCCCTCTTTATATTTTCTTCTTTCACCACTATATCCCAAACGTCACTCTCCAAATACAATATGATATCCTTCTGCGTAGTTCGCCTTCCATATGTTACGAACCATATGAGAAACACAATGGAAGCCATGCACTTTCAACCCGGTCTCCTGTTCTGATTTGTCAAGACCTGCCGCCAGGTGTATTCTTTTTTGCTAAGGCCTTGACCCCACACCCTTCGCACCATCTACGCTTCTCAAAAACTATTCCCGATCTCCCTCTCCGATCCACATGATATATAAAGACAACCGCATACGTGACTGCAGACCATGTGTATTAGACCACAAGATGATTGCGAACATCCCACTCTCAATCAACGACGTTTCAACCCTTACACTCATGGCAGTATGTGTCGTCATGTTACCACTATATACGTGTGTATTCCCAGACAATTATTACTGCAGTCGTTGTAATACTAAAAACCACCGATATTCTCCCCCCCCCACCCACCAACAAACCCCCCCACACAGTTTGTGACTCACGTATAAACAAAAATTGATACCAATAATAATAAAATATACCCACAGATTGTCATGTATAAATTAGTGATACACTACCTCTAGTTCCTAACTCATACACTACATATCTGATTCTCCTCTTTCTACACGTTGTCCTATGGCCCACTGTATATCCATCAAAAAAAAAAGTACAACTATTGTGTCAAAATAATCTCTAATGTGCTCATACATAAATCATACTATATACCTTTAATATAAATACCTCCCCAACCATAAACACCCACTAATACTGTGACTCTAAATTAATATATAATAAATCTAAACCCACCCTACCCCCTCCTCGTCAGATTTGTTACATGTACACACCATCACAGTCACTACCCGCTTCCTGAACACCTTGTCCAAGACCACCTCGACGAACGCAATACAGCAACCAAGATACTACTCATCTCTTTTCATATAATGTTTAGCTGTTCCCCCCTCTAAATCGACATAATCCCACCGCAATATCATAGCCGAATAAATCATACACACACCGCTCGTCATCACTTTCATGATCCCTACCCCATCCCACTGTATCATACCCATCAAACCCCCCAAACTCAGCATATTCCATGCGAATATACAACGACAACAAATTTTGATCGTAAATCTCCAGAGATATCAAAATACAGAAACACAACACATAGTACCAGTCATAACCGCTTATATCTACTTGATTGTGTGTAATATTAATAGAAATATGTACGCATCCATCATCTCAGTCTGAGTCCGTTCAGTCGTGCAATTGCGCCCGCTATTTAGTCTAAATCAGCCCGTTGTGTAATAATGTCACGAGCACCACAGTCACTAAAAAGTCTGCACTATTATCAGAAAATTCACTGACCAACTAACAAAGAAGACCCTCGGATTGATGTAGTAAACTCGAGACAATCCCTCCTCTCTGAAGTAGTATGTACTAACTAGTACTAACTAAGACATGACGCGCTTGTAGTGCAATAAATGTCATATCATTAGATACTAGTCCACCTCGCATCCGAATTGATACACAGAGCTTGCACCTATGAGAAGAGATGAATCTCCCCCTTGCATATATGTGGCTCAACCAGTTTGTTCGTCACATTACGTCCGCTATTTCATAGAGAAGAGATAGCATCTTCACAGAACTAGACGCGTAGGAGACGTCGCCTGTTTCAGGCCTTGTATATCAAAACAGCTACCCTATATCAGCGTCGCCGGCCCCTTTCTACACTCATCACAGACTGATTACAAAAGTAAGACCGGTGTCTTATCAGCTCCTTAAAGCTACAGCTAAACATAGGCAAGACGTGACAACCATGGTTACCCCCCTACTAACCTCTATCCCCCCACACAATTTACACATCATCCCCCTAAATAACCAACAGTTAACCCATACACCCCAAATCCACCTACAAACACCCACTCACCCAACCCACCTTCAAGCCAACACCAAAAACATCCCTAAATCACTTTAACAAAAAATACCATTTAACAATCCAACCTAAATCAACCAAAATCTTCCAGTAAATAACCCTCAAAACCATCAATCCACACTAATAATCAAACCCAAACAATTACCTGATACCATACACCCCCCCCACCACTTTCTCAACACAAACTTCTAACAACATTACAAACCAAATCCCATCTAAAATTAAAACTCAAAACATATCATTTCACCACCCCATTAAAACCATCCAATCCCCCCAAATTCCAACATCATTCACTTAAACCCTCCCCTTATAACATACCCAAAACACCACCCAACCCCCACCACAACCCCCAACCACAACACCACCCCCACCTCAAACCCACAACAAAACATTACAACATATCCTCCTCCTAACACAAAAAACAAACCAATTACACCCCAAACAACCATAACCCTTAACTAAATCCCCCCACCCCTCCCAACCCCAAACCCCATACAACCACCCCCCTCTCATTTCCCCCCAATCACACCCCCATCCCTCCCATTAAACAAACATCACAAACCCAACCACAAAACCTACATCCAAATCCAAACCTCCCCAAACATCCCCCCCAACAACACACCCCCTACAACCGCTCTCCCTCATATCACTCCACAAATTATTACACATAATTATCCCCCAACCTATACTCCCCCCCCAATCCACCAACTCCCCACCTCTTCCAAAATTACCCTTACTCTTTACACCCCTACACCCCCCACCCCACCTTCAACTTCCACCATCTCACCATTCCCACCCACCCACATAAAACCCCCCACTTTATCCACACCCTACCCACTCCACATCACAAATCAAACCCCAAAACAACCAACCCCACATTCAAACCCCACCCCCCCCAAATAATATATCCAAAACTCCTGAAAACAACTTACCCCACCCTCCTTCTATTCCCTTCACATCCTCACTTCCACCCTAATCACCCACAACCTCCAAAATACCCACTCCCTATAATTTCCCACTAAGAAAATACACCAATCATCCAACCAATCCATCCCCAACCAATAACACCCCTCCCTAAAAATCAGATATAGTGATGAGTATAATAGCTGATATCGAATACCGCAATGCAATAAATACCCAAATCCAATCACCCACAACTCACTATCAACACATACAACCATTTTTAAGAACCCACCTTACTCTTCAAAATAACTTCCCTTACAACCAAAACCCCCGCCACTACAACCCCCAAGATCGAGAGTAATATTGAAGTCCTGTCTATCATCCACTCAGTACAGCTAACTAATAGAGATACCGAGCACCTCCTGTCTATTACACATCCATATCCCCCCTTCTGCTGGCTGCACGTGTACCACCAGTGTACGTCAATTGTGTGCAATCATGGCAAACACCTCAGTACTTAGCGAGACTGACTTTTTAGGCTTCCATCAAGCACGTGTTAGTCTACATAATCCATACATAGATGTACTGTTTGCATGAAGCGTGCTGTCAAGTATCACACATAACAACCTCATGTCTCTCGCCACTGTCCCCGCATGTCACACTGCACACCCCCCACGCCACACACCATTTTCTTATCAGTGCATCTCGCAGTGCTAAATGTTCAGTGTAGCACACGATATAATCGGAACTATCGCACACTCTCTCAATCTCCACTGCTCTTATGCGTCGTAGGCACACATACCCCCTCACTATCTTAAAAGCAGTCTGTTTTTTTTTCCACTGTCTAGTCTATATAAGACTCTGTCGCTATAAAGTGTAGCTCATCATTGCTAGTTTAGATCCTAACCATCGTAATGTAAGCGACTCCATAAGACATCGCCGCCCTACCAGTCCCACAAGTGCACCACTCAAGTATGGGAGCTGTTCTATATTTCTATAGTTCCACTAATATATACACTATGTGTGTCTTGATTAATGCTATTTTGGGTGTTTTCACCGCTTTCTTCAATCTTTGAGGGGCTTATGATTTTATAGAGTCTTGTCCTTCGTTGTAGTTATGAATAGGCCTATACAAAATCCGCAGGACTACACTTTGCCTTTATTAGTATAGAAGACAGAACTAGAAAATTAAATGTAACCATTCGTTCTATAAATGAAAATGAATTTCACCAAGTATTGAAAGTTGATTATGTATCGATTTTAAACAAATTTCATGATATATCAAATTGACGTAAAGTAATAGGTTAGATATTTCCATTTAGGAGAAGCTTTTGATTTTGTAACCTTATGTATATCTTTTTTTTTTTAGCAACGGACAGAATAAATGAAATTGTAGAGTAAAAAAATTTATTAGATCAGGATATATGCGATGAGGAGCTAGTGTAAAGAAAAGTTAACGCTCTTTAGAGAGTAAATCCTCTCAATAGGGTTATGTGTTCTCATTTGATCCATGAGATTGGTGGACAAATTGTTTCTAGAAGAAGTTTTACGAACCGAAAAGAGTAAAATCTACCAACCTCCTTACCATGTATAAGATGCTACATTTAGGTTAGTTAAAATTTATTTTAGAGTGTCGCCAAAGATCATATACGTTACGGAAGTTGTCCACAGTAGCCCATTAAAGAAACAACACTACAAACAACTTCAGTGTTGGCTGTTCTTGTTCGAAAGATATAGACGTCTCCTTCTATCCAAATGTGTAATAGGTAAAAACGCGCAAGAATTAGGAAATGCAGGGGAGGGTTGTAAAGTCAACCTTGTTTAAGTAGGATCCCGAATAGAACTTCTCAGAGGGAAAAAAAATGGTAGCGAGGAAGCTAACCCACAGCGTATGGATAAGAAGTTTCAATCCCACGATTATCACATTGTGAGGGCAAGTAATAGAGGGCGATCTTCGAAAAAACTAACACTCTTCGAAATCTTACACTGGTTTAAGACATAAACGAATGATAGGAAAAACTGATCACTGGAGAGGCCCGCCTCAATTAAATACATTGATATAATAAAAGTAAGTATTAATAGTAAAATAATTAAGAATTGATATGTTTTGTACTATAAGCATTAATATGTTTATAAATATTGAGTTTTTTGTAACATTGAAAAAAATTAAAACTTAAGTGTTCTACAGTACTATTTTATAAAATTTTAAAATATTATATTAATAATATTATGCTTATTAAAATTTAGCTCTTGAGGACAATTAAAAATATTATTTGACTCTATAAAAACAACTTTCAAAGTTAAGTTTTTTTTAGAACGGCAGAAATTTATTAACGAACTAGCAAGGAGCTAGAAGAAATTACAAAGAGTAAACCTCAATAGGGTTTTGGATCCAATTGCTCCATGAGATGGAAGACAAATTGTTTCTAGAAGAGTACCAACGAAAAGAAAAATCTACAACCTTATCATATAAGATGCTACATTTAGGGTGAGTGTCGCCAAAGATCATATCGTTACGGAAGTTCCACAGAGCCCATAAAACAACACTACAAACAACTTCAGTGATGGCTTTCTTGTTCGAAGATATATGAAGCTCTTCTATCCAAGTGAATAGGCCGCGCAAGTTAGGAATGACAGGAGGGTTAAAGTCCAACCATTTAAAGACCCGAATCCAGAGGGAGGTAGCGAGAGAGCAAACCCACAGCGTATGATAAGACGTTTCAATCCCATTATCACAAATAGGGCAAGTAATAGAGGCGATCTCGACTCCTCTTCGACTAAGGTTCCAACGAGTAGGAAAACGATCACGGAGAGCCCGCCAAATAAATACATTGACCTTTTTTGGGACGAACCTGTTCCATCTAGTTTCAGACCCATCATCTGGAAGATAGACATCATCGATTTTCCCACGTGCATCTTTGACAGTGAAAGAAGAGTTGCCCGAATACCAGACCCATGCATCATCCGAGTCATTAAGAGTCGAGTTCTTGAGGAGGTTAAGGAAGTTATCCAGCAGGTTGGCAGTATTTCCATATGAGACATTACGAGACCAAACAATATGCCAACCATTATTCCAACAGTCACGAACCGAAGCATCTTTGTTCAAGGCTAAACGGAAAAGACGAGGGAATTGTTGCTTAAGAGAGGAGGAACCTACCCAAGTGTCATACCAAAATTTCGTAGAGATCCCGTTGTTCACTCGCCTTTGCAATGAAGAAAGGGGTATAAAGCCTTTTTCATGCATGATATTAATTGAGCCAACAATTCTGCTCCAAACACCTTTATTTTTTATATGGCTAAAGAACGATGAAGAATCTTCGTTCGGACCATGAATGTCAACAATCAAACGCGCCCAAAGAGCATGAGGATTATGAAGAAATCTCCATCGCCATTTTTGAATGAGAGCATGGTTTAAAGAATAAAGACTACCGATACCAAGGCCTCCTTTGTCTTTAGAGGTAAGAGTTGAGTTCCAGGAGATCCAAGGGATTTTTTTAATGTTACCGTCACTACCCCAAAAGAAGTTGGATCTAATAGACTCCAATTTCTTGTTCACCGAAATAGGCATAGGGAAAAGAGAGAAAAAATACGTACCGAGAGCCCCTAGAACCGAAGAGATGAGAGTGGTTCTTCCACCAATGGATAGAAGAGAAGCTTTCCATTTGGTGAGACGTTTGGAGAACTTGCCAATAATAGGATCCCAACTCTTCACAAGAGCCATATTACAATCAATGGGTAGCCCTAAATAGTTGAATGGAGGGCTCAAAGCGTTACAACCAGTAATCAAGGCCATCGAAATAACTTCATCAAAAGGGACGCCAACACCGAACAAGTTGGATTTATGATAGTTAATTTTGAGACCGGAGACAAGGTGGAAGCAATCAAGAATGGAGGTCAAGCTGACAATGTTACTCCTCGACCACGCTCCAATGAATAAGGCGTCATCTGCAAAAAATAAGTGAGAGAGGTTCACGGTATTAATTTTGCAACCGTTGTAAAGACCAGCAGCCATCGCGTCTTCCATAGCAACGTGGAGCCCTTCCATAGCTATAATGAAGAGGAAGGGAGATAAGGGGTCTCCTTGGCGAAGACCACGACGGATGTTGAATTCACAAGTAGGACTGCCATTGATAAGAATCGAGGCCGAGGCAGAATGGAGACAACCTGAGATCCATTTGATCCATGTTTCATTGAACCCCATGAAATGCATAACCTGAAAGAGGAAGTCCCAAGAAATAGTATCGAAAGCCTTCTCAAAATCAATTTTAAACACCATGAGTTTAGACTTTTTGCGTTTACACCATTGGATCACTTCGTTAACCATCAGAGGGCCATCAAGAATCTGCCTTTGTTTAATGAAGGCTGATTGTTCCGGGCTAATAATGCTATCAATAACACGAGCCAATCGATTTGCTAGAACTTTAGCAATGATCTTATATTGAGCCCCGATAAGGCTTATTGGACAAAAATCGCTAATCACCATAGTACATGGAACTTTAGGAATAAGGGTGATGAAAGAGGTGTTGCATCCTTTAGGAATAATACTAGTGGTGAAAAAATAGCCAACAAACGCTAAAATGTCTTTTTTAACCATATTCCAGAATTCCTTATAGAAAGCAAAAGTGAATCCATCAGGCCCTGGAGATTTATCAGAGCCACAGTCCCAAATAGCGTCCTTAATATCGGTTTCCAAGATAGTCGAAGTAAGAAGGGTGTTCTGCTCAGGGGTGAGGGGTTTATAAAAGGGGATTCTATTGACGATTTTCACGACATCAATTTTCTGATACTTCTTTTCAAAAAAAGAATGAAAAGCACCTTTAATACCAGAGGGGTCATCGATCCAAATCCCATCAACTTTAATCCCTTGGATAGAAAGATACCTGCGTTTTTGGTTAACAATGGCGTGAAAAAATTTGGAATTTTCATCAGCCTCGATGTCCCACTTGATTTTTGCCTTCTGAGAAGCATCAACGTTCTCGTTGAAATCGATAACCCGTAATCTATCAATCCAGGCAGCCAGATGAGAATCAGCGGGGAAATCCGCGTTCTGAGAAACAATGTTAGAGTCGAAGTCCTTGATCTTTTTTATGAGATCATCCCTCTCGTAAGACACAGGATCTTTTCGTTTCAAGTTTCATTCCTTGATGACAACCTTTAAAGCCTTCATTTTGTTTTTGAAAGAAACAACCGGGTTGTCCTGTTTCAAAGGAATATAGTTTTCCCAGAAATCGATTAGAGCAGGGAGAAGACTCTTATCGAGCAGCCAAGAGTTGTAGAATTTGAATGGCGTTGGGCCGAAGTCATTTGACAAAGGGGAGAGCATTATGGGCCTATGGTCTAATATAAGACTGTCCAAGACATGGCCTGTAAATTTCTGAAAGGAGGGGGCAAGAGATTCCGAAATGAGAAAACGATCAAGTTTGCTGAGTTTATCACCATGCTTGTTAAATCGAGTGAACATATGACCTCCAAGAGGGACATCCCATAACTGAGCATCTCTAATGAAACGGTTAAAAGCGATGGCAGAAGCATGGTTAAAAGTTGTACCGAATCTTTCAGATGCCAATCTCACCACGTTGAAGTCTCCAAAAATTAAGTGATGGCCTCGGTTCATGTTCATGAAGTCCAAGATGTCATTCCAGGGCTTTTCTTTTTTACTATCATCTTGTGATACGTGAACTTGTGAACAAGTGCATGCACATACACGTCGATATAGGATACTTACATTTATATAGTTAGAATTGGATATATACAAAGGAGAATTAGATATGTAAAAAGGAAAGAAAAATGAAATATATGTAATCATATTGAAGAGTGAAAATCGTGAGTTGATGTATTGAAAATCATGATTTAGTGCATGGTTTTCCAGAAACAAATTATCATAATATTCTTTTTAGTCCTGCAAAATAGACATAACAACCACCCCATCCTCTCTAACTACCACTAAATTTCTTAACTTCTTACTTAATGATTCTAATCACTAACTCATTAACAAAGTTTAATATTTCAATTGACTCATTTAATTGCATAAATATCTAAATTAAAGATGAAATGTATAAACTTAATTGGAAGACTTAATGATGAACAATACACACAAACATGTCGAAGGCTAGTAATATATAATGTATAACCGTGTGTCATAAAATTAGAAAATATATGGATGGTGGTTTGTATTATGTCAAATAAATGATAACCACATTAGTTAGTAGTTTTTATTATTTGTATTATTAATTTTATTTGTTGTATTTTTTTAATGTATTTGGTGTTTTATTAACTACATTAATTGTAGGTGTTTAAGACACAATTTCATAATAAGTAAGTGTGTAAATATAATATTTTAAGACTTCTATTTTCAGAATGTCTCAAATGTTTTATAATGTAATAGAGATAACATTCGTTTTTTCTCGTAATTTTGGCTTCATCATAGGGGTCACATGATATGCAATTGGATTGGCTGGCTTAAATCTCATATGCTTCTCTCAAGTAATGGTTTGAGATGACGTTTGTTTTTTATCCTCTTGTGTTCCCCGATGCTTGTTTGGGGTTGCATCAAAAACGCTCCGGAGTGAAAACCGGTGGCTCAGCCTCCGTGAGTGAGGGATTTTCTCTTGTCCTATACAGGCAAGAATTTTCTCATTCTTTTTGTAGCCCTCACAGCTAAAGCCTTAGGAAGCCGCTAGTCTAGGTTTTTTTGCTTATTTCTAGTATTGTATTTTTACTTTTCTGGCTTCTAGCGTCTTGCTTGTAGCTTTTTATTAATATAACTATCTTTTGCCTTTAAGAAAAATAGAGATAAAGGTTTAAAATGTTAAATAAATTTGTAAAATCTAGATTTTATAAATAGACATAGTAAAATGACATGAAAATTCTATAAATCTTTTCAAAAACTATATCACTGAAGATGCTTTAAGATTCAAGTATTTGATTTACAGAGATTTATAAACTTCAATATAAAGATGGAAAACAAATTAAGAAGAAAAGAACATTTGAGTTACTACAGTACTACACATCCATTCAAATTTTTTTAAGACAGAAAAATACAATTACAATTGAAATACCAACTTAAAACTATTTAAATAGAATTTACAAAGTAACTTAGTACAAATACAATTACATACGTTGTGTATTATGAAGTAAACGTCTATTATCATCATTTGTAAAGTTATTATCGGGAAAATTGTTTAACTGAAAAACAATTTTTTTTTTGAACGGCGACTTTATTAGAAACACTAGCAAGGAGCTAGAAAATTACAAAGGAATCAAAAAAGGGTGTT
>BQNB010037011.1:0-23383 GCA_026074375.1 Tanacetum coccineum | reverse complement strand
TAGACACCCGCTGTTATCGATCACTGATTCCATTTTCTCTATCCAACGGGTAAGTGCTATCGCACCCCCTTCCCATCGTACTCTTTAGGACCACAAGCTTGGAATCCTTTGTAAGAACAACCGTTATTGCCCCCATTCCCTCCGTTTCCCCCATTCCCTCCATTTGCATTGTTCACATTAGTCGTCACCTGAGTGACGATCTGAGGGATAATATTTTGGAGTTGCTCCGCAATAAGGGCAACAAGATTAGGTTGTCCGTTATCATCATCATTATTATGTCTAGTTCGCACCATTCTGATAAAATAATAACAATGCTCATTAGACAAGGGAAAGGTAAAGGGTTTTTTTAACTCGCCTATTCTATCAGCACATCATCAGAACCATACAAAACACATACATAAACACTCATCCAAACAGCATGTTGACACCAAAACCGTGTAATCATACTTGCAAGTCCACTTGTGTTGTGGCGCATGTATAATTATGTTGGCCACCATAATTATAGATGCCCCCTTTCACGAGTGTACTCCCTCCTATGAATACACTTCTCAATATCAACAAGACTCAAACCACATAAGTCACATTAGCAAACCACCACATATAGCAACAGAAAACTCACAATTAAAGGAAATCACACATTTCATAACATCAAAATAGTCAAACAAATCCGAAAGAAAATCCTAAGGTTTTAAAGTTCATAATGAGACAAAATTAAGCACAACTCAAATTCCACTACTACCACCAATATCCTTTAACTCATAGTCTTTAGGCATACTCCTTGCTGTGGATTTCAAATCCGAATCATCATCATCCGACACCTCATATTCCACTTGTTCCCAGTATATCATCATCCTTTCAATTTCCTTCTCTTTATCAGTTAGCTGGTACTCATGAAATTTCCCGGGGTATCTAGTAACCACCCCATTCTTTGTCACAGTTGTCACTATTTTCTCCACTTCTCTTCCCTCTGCTAATTCTATAGTCAATCTTTCTTCTACCCTGCATGGGTACATAGAAATTGGTATGCGGATCTTGCGGCTAATCCGGCTTACCCATGCCCGTGTCCCTGGTTTGTAATATCCCCTATGTCCTGTCGCAATTGCGACCCCCATACGGAACTTCTTAGGAGGAAAAGGAGACATATCTAATTTAACAAGAAAGAATGAGGCACACTAAATCAGGTAAAGGCAATCAAAATAGCTAAAGAAATCAACAAAATTAAGAAATAACATCATACTATTAAGGGGAAAAACGCATACTAGATATACTACTAAACGCTTAAGTCCTAACATGCATCTACATGAAGGACTCCTATGTTATAGTCTAGGCTCAACCACCTACTTCTCTATAACCAATGGCTCTGATACCAATCTGTCACACCCCGCCAAGGCGGAAGCACGAGGTGTAACTTCATGGATATCGTTACAACACAATGGCGTCTACTATAGAGATACTATAAGGAAAAGAAAATAACTACAGGGGACACTATGTATCATAACAATACCCAACACAAGATAAAGGAGTCTTGCATTATTAAACACCACCCCACACTTAGCCAAAAATCAGAGGTCACACACAATATATGAACTTACTTCCCCTTGAAAATTAGCCCTTGAAAAGGTGTCTTGGTATCTTTAGAAAAATCAAAACCCTAACTGAAACCCGTTAGAAAATTCACTGTTTTGCACACTTATCTTATAAAAATAATTTGACAACCTTCCCGACCACAAAAACTCTTGGGGCTGGATTTTCTGGAAAAAAGACTCAGAGTACTACAATTTAAAAAAGTAAATCATTTATGTGATAAGTAAAAACATTGCATGACAATAAATGGACTACCATATAAGCTAATCTACCAAACCAAAATCAATCCAATCCAAAAACAATCCATTCACCACGATTACGAGACGTCTCTATGCAGAACTACTCCAAGTGATCACTAAGCATGATGCATACCACAAATCCATTCCAAATTGATCACTAAGCCATGGGAGCATACAACAAAACCTCCATTGATTCACTAAGCCATGAAGATACCACATCACAACATGTAGCACATAACAGTATAATAGCCACATAAAGGTCATGCATAAACTGTAAACAATTATCAAAGTAATCAAAACATTTCCATACTAGCATCATTTCCATCCCAAGTTTAAAACGAAGTAAAAGTGGGACTATGAAACTCACCTTAGCTTAGCTTAATCAAAAGTTTCCAAGAAAGCGTCACAAAGATCTAACACAAAAATTATGGATATTATCATCATTGGTCATCACTCCAATAAGGTGTAACTCAACTATGATGGATTTCTAAAGCGATCTATTCATGTTCTAAACTCATTTTGAACCTTTTATAAATTCGTACACTAAGTAGCTTTACACTTTATTTCTACACTTTTAATTTTCTGGATTTGAGCAGAATTTTAGACTAACTTGCACGCCCTATAAGCACACTTATACAATCTTTATAATTTGTGGCAAAATTCAACAGGTTTCTAATATGATCTTTGAACCCCAAAAACCCCCCCCTAATTACAACCCAAGTTCATAAGTCTTTTATAAATACCCTTTAGAAAAATATAACACCAAGTATCCATAATTTGGACTAATAGCAGACACCTAAAAGTTTGTGTTAGTGACCATTTTAACACCACCCCATATTAGGACAAAATCAGCGGTCACACACAATATATGAACTTACTTCACGGAAAATTGCCTTGAAAACGGTGTCATAGTTATTTTTAGAAAAATCAAAACTAACTGAAAAACCCGTCAGAAAATTCACTATTTTGCAAACTTATCTTATAAAAACCATTTGACAACCTTCCCGACCATAAAAACTCTTGGGGCTGGATTTTCTGGAAAGAAGACCCAGAGTACTACAATTTAAAAAAACGAATCACTTCAATATCATTCTCCATCATGGAGAAAATCGTTCGTGAACAGCCATAATTTGTCAACCCTTATTCAAAATTTTCATGAAAACCCTAACATGCAATTTGGCATGAAATATGACCCAAAAGTCAACCCTAATCATACTTACAACCCTAATTAATCATTAGATCTGTAATTTTTTTATAATACCTAATCCATCATAAATTAATGTTAACATGAATTGAAAGATTTAAAGAGGTTATATATATATACCTTTGATTACAAGCACCTAAACATACACTAAGGATTGATCCTTTTTTTTTTTTTTTATTGGACCTAGCTTCTTGGAATCAATCTTCTAGGGCTTTTGGGGAGATGAAACTCAAGGCAAACACAAAAAAAGGGAAGAAAAAACATGAGGTTCTAGGTTTTATTTATTACTTGCTAATCTAATTAATAGAGTTTGTTAACTAGTAAAACTTCTTTTTTTTTCTTTCCTTTGTGTCGTCTAAACAAACCGCCCCCTTCATTATATATATATATATATATATATATATATATATATATATATATATATATATATTATTTTTTATTTTATTTTATTAATTAACTAATTTACTATATTACCTTAAGTTTTTACAAAAGTCTAAGCTAATTTGATTAAACCTTTTTACTTAAACGCCACTTACTAACCCTTCTAAAAATAACTTTCGTTTCACCAAACCACTTTCTATTTTTAGAAAGTTTGCCACAAACTTCCAAATTTCACCCACTTATCTCATTTCTAAAATGCCACAATCATCATAAATGCTTATCACTTAATCATCCAACTTTTGACGTAGCATTACATGCAATACGCCAATCCCTTCCTTTATCACTAGACGTGAACAAATGGAATACTCATAATCTAACACAAACATACTCAAAATGAGATGCCCATACACCTCAAAATGATATCATGCACATACTTAACTCACTTAGCAAACATAAAATCACATAGCACACATTTAGACACATATAATGAACTCTTAGCCATAACTAATGGTATAAACTAACCTGCTCAATATCGGTTGTCACATCTTGCAATGGACTCGCTCACTGATCCCATTAACCAACAAATCACCATGTTATTACACGTATCCCAAATCTCAGCAAGATTAGCATCAGTAGTAGAACGAATTACAGTTCCCTTAATGAACCTTAATTTGCGTTTGGTGGAAAGACCTATCTCAATTGCTCTTCTCCATGCTTTGTAATTCTTAGCTCCAACAAGTTTTTCTTGAACTGTCAATGAACTAGGACCATCAGAAGGATGATGATAGAGGGGGTTTTGAAAGAGAGCAGGTGGTGTCAGACATCTTCTTGAATCAAGAAAGCACAAGAATCAAAGAGTAATTGCGCAAAAAAGATAGAAACATAGTAATGAACACACTACCACACGTGTGTAACAGAAATATTTGTTTTGTAATAGAATAACGGTCAGAACTCCATTAATGGATGCTCTGATACTATGTGAAGTTCTAAAGAAGAAGAAACGAAATAGAGGGAAAAGTCATTGTTTATTAATTGTTGAAAATGAAATTTAATGGCTTTACAAATATAAAGAGAAAAATAACAGAAAAGTTACAACTTTAGTCCCTCAGGAATCTAAACATTACAATCTAGACCTTGTCTTTTGTACAATATCAAATCACACATATATGCAAGATAGAAGAAGAGAAGAGAGAAAGATAAGATTGGTGGAGGTGTTTGGATAGAGCTTGATTATATCATAAGGGAGGAAGAGAGTTTCTCTTACACACTTAATAACACACACTCACACTCCCTTTCTATGATGTGAGAGAGTCCTTTATAGCACAAGGCTCTCCCTACACTTGACCTCCGATCTCTCATATATTACATTAATGATCACCACTATGAATTCCTAACAGGATGTTTACAGGTGTTTGGTTTAAGTATCCTGCATATATTCGTAAGGTGGGCAAAGTTGCATATAGACTAACTTTTGTCATAGAACCCAATGAAGCCAATATCTGGAAACCACCTCATTTTTTCATCGAAAAAATAAAAGAAACTCCTTTACACCTTTTGTTTTTAAAATTTAAATATCTACACACCGTAATCGTTACGCTGAAGAAGCGAAAAAGCATACCGATCGTCGAATGTAGAAATTATCTTTCTATGATGGGGCGGCACATTCTTAGATATACTTTCGACGAAGCTTTTTTTTTATAATTTTAGAGTACATTATTGATTTTTGAAATCATATAATGTTTTATGAATCTTATATGATTTTATGAAATCATATATTGATACTTTTTGTTTAACGATGCGTTTATTGATTAGTCATAGAGAAGTCATATATGATTTTAGTAATTCGTGACGTGAAACAAAATTGAAAAAGTTTGTCGGAATCACAATCATATATGATTTTTTGACTATATACTATGAGTTTTACGAAATCTAATAGTGATCTCGTTATACGTATCAATATATGATTCGTTATGTTATACGGATCATATATGATTTTCGCAATTCGTGACTCGAAAACAAAAATGAGCGCGCCTGAAAATAGTTGCTAGATGTATCTCGTGTCACACCGTCTATGAAAGATAAAAAAAAAATACTGGATGGTGTTTTGTTTTTTGTCGTTGTGTGAAGATTTTACGTTTGATAAGATATTTTATTTTAAAAAAAAAGGTGGAAAATGAGTTTTTTTATTTTTGATGAAAAAATGAGTGACCAGAATTGGTTCATTGGGTCTATGACAAATATTGGGTCTACATTGATCTTAACTCTCGTAAGGTTAGCTGCCAATTGTCGTTTATGCCAAATTATATATACTATACAATAGGCAGACGCCCCGACCCGAAATAATTTAATGCGACCCGCCCTTGGACCCCCATCGCCCCACCCCTTTTTATGAGCTTTTTTTTTTTTTTTTTTTTTTTTTTCTTTTTGTCCTTTTTTCTTTACATTGCTTTTTTTTTACCTTTTTTTTAACTTTTTTTTTTCTCAAAAACTTTTTAAAATAAAACTTTACTTTTTTTTTTCTCGGAATACCCTCTCGCGCTGTTTGAGTCATCGGTGTGTTTTTTTATCGAATATATATCTCTCGCTTTTAGTTTCCATCAGGACTCGCGCTCGTAATCGTCACGTTCCTATTTTTTTCTAAAAATATTTTTAAAATAAATTTTTTCTTTTTTTTTTCCCTTGGACCCGCCCCCCCACCCCTTTATGAGTTTTTTTTTTTTTTTTTTTTTTTTTTTTTTTTTTTTCTTTACATTGCTTTTTTTTTTTACCTTTTTTTTAACCTTTTTTTTTTCTCAAAAACTTTTTAAAATAAAACTTTACTTTTTTTTTTCTCGGAATACCCTCTCGCGCTGTTTGAGTCATCGGTGTGTTTTTTTATGAATAAACCTTTAAGTTTCCTCAGACCTCGCGCTCCGCTAATCGTCCCGTTCCTTTTTTTTTCTAAAAAAAATTTTAAAATAAAATTTTCCTTTTTTTTTCTCGAAATACCCTCTCGCACTGTCGGAGCCATCAGTCTGTTTTTTTATGAATATTTTTTTCTTAACAGTTAGTTTTTTTTCAACATTTTTATTTTCCTTTTTTTTTTCTCAAAAAGTTTTAAAAGTAAACTTTTTTTTCTCAAAGAAATTTTAAAATAAAATTTTCCTTTTTTTTTTCTCGGAATACCCTCTCGCACTCTTTTAGTCATCGGTCTGTTTTTTTATGAATAAAACTTTAAGCTTCCTCAAACCTCGCTAAAACTTTAAGTTTCCTCAAACCTCGCGCTCCGCTAATCGTCACGCAACGGCGCGCGGTCGCCAGTTTTTTTTCCCTTTTTTTCCCAAAAAATTTCTAAAATAAAATTTTCTTTTTTTCCCAGAAATAACCTCTCGAATGACATTAAATGGCCTTTTGCATTTAGTGTGCATTAAATGCACCGGGTTGACCGGGGTGCATTTAATATGCCGGCTCAACCCTACCCGGTCCGATCGGTTTTTTTTTTTTAGAAAAAAAAATTTTGTTTTCTTTTTTTAAATACTCTCTCGCACTTTTTTTGTCATCGGTCTGTTTTTTTTATGAATTGTTCACCGACATATTTAACATTTTTTTTAAATTTGTTTTTTTTTTTGCTTTTTTTTTTCAAAATATTCACTCACACTTTCTGAGTTATCGGTATTGTGGGTAGACCTGTCCGAACCAGTACGGCACCAGTACCCGTCTCCTTTTTTTTTTTTATTTTTATAAATATTTGTACGAAATTGCCCCTCAAATATTTACGAAACCCCTCTGCGCACTATGATGTTTAAATTTACGAAAACTGCCCTCATTTTAATTTTTTTTATAAATACCCTTTCCCCGTTTTATTACTATTTTATATTGTGCCTTGAGATTTATAGTTCGACCGTTTTAGGTTTTTTTTTAGACTTGCACCAAAACAGTGCTTCAAATCGGTCGTTATTATGAACGTTAATTTTTTTTTTTGTTTAAATTTACCTTCTAAACACGTCCAACCAAAACATCCCGGCCAGCCAATCATCCCGCAGCGGGGCGTCGGCGATGAACTAACTTCGTTTTTATACATAACTAAATAAATTATATAATTATGAAAGATATCTGCACAGTTTCGCTTTATTTTATTCAATGTTACAAAGAAGTACATCTACGTAATAAATGCAGTGGTGCATGCAGTTTCATTTAACCGCCGGTTGTCCCATTGCCAACCGCCAGTTGAAGACCCGAATCGCCGATTGAGTTTTTGTGACCGCCGGTACTTATAAGTGGTTCAGATTAAAGAAAAAAAAGAACGTTTATTTGAGCATGAAAAGAGACGTTTTACGTTTAGCTTATTAGACTCATTTGATCAACTGAACTTGTTTATTTTCGAGTGACTTTACAAGTACATATTCTCTTTTGTAAAAAATAACTTCGGTGAAGACTTTAAAGGACCTTCTGAATGTTTATTAAAGGACCTTGAACGTTTTTATCAATGTTTTGAAACCCCGGGTTCGACCTGGCCGGGTCAACCGGTTTTTGATACCGGGTTTTACGGTCGAAAATACGGTCAAATTAAACGGGTTTCATATTTTCGAACCGGTTTGACCGCGGGTTTAGCTGACCGGGTCAACCCGGTTCTCGAGACCCGTTTTTGACACCGTGACGGGCGGGTTTTGGTTTTTTTCATGTTTTTTTTACAAATAAAGTATGTTGATTATATATATTTGCAACGTAATTTTATTTGTTTACATGGTTTTATTTTGTAAAAGTAAATCAGTTTGTAGGCTAAATATAAGGTATTATTCCTAATTTATATATATAATTTTTTGTTATTATTGCAAATCTATTATTTTTTATTTTTTTTTTTTTTGAAAACCGGGTTGACCGGGGGCAACCGGTTTGAACCGGAACCCGGTGACCCGGTGACTCGACCGGGTCGATTAGAGACCCGGTTTTCAAAACATTGGTTTTTATTACAAAATTTTCAAGGATGGTTTGACTTAAAGACTTCCAACATTTCTTTATTTCTCTTGAAAGATTACATGATATTCTTTCCTTTTTTAAATTAATGTTCATTTTTGATTTTAAAAATGTTTCTCTTTAATTTGAAATGTGATGAAATGAATATAGTATTTGTAAGGATTTGGTAGATATGGCAGAGGGTGGTAGGAATAAGTGTCGTGTGGTGGGGTGTTTGTTTATGTGATTACAAAGTCAATATGGACCTTCCCACACCCGTTTCTACTTGTCTTTTCCTCATATTTAATCCGTTTTAAAAAGCATTTGTTATTATAATTTGAATAACGATGAAAATCTCTATTTTGTACGTTTTTGTTGGTTTTTAGTCCTCAAATTTATTTGGGCTCATTATATAATTTAACGACATATAAAGAGTTTATCTTTATTTCTTAAAAATTTAACAATCTTGAAACTTGAAATTTATATATGGAATATTGAAACTTAAAATATATTACTTTCATCTCATATTAAGTGTCCAGTATTACTTTTTGAAGTCATTTTTCTTTAACTTTGACTTAAATTTTTTTTTGTTATATAATACTTGATAAAAATTATACAAATGAAAAATACATTTAAAACCAAATTTATTCATATATCTTGCATCAATTATTATATAACGCAAAAAAATTTATTTAAAGTCAAAGTTGAAGAAAAATACTCAAAAAAATCAAACTGGCCACTTAATATGAAATGGCAAAAGTATTATAGAAAGATGCATAAATTTTGATTTGTGTTTTGTAATTTGACTTACAATTAAACAATATCTAAGAAAATCAATTAAATAGTAAAATCTTATGAATGGAGATGCATAAATTTCGGGTCATTATTGTTAAAACATCAATTTCGATCTATAATTTCTTCTTCATTTTTATTTTTAAAACCAATCTTTAATAATAAGTTTTTTCTTAATAAATATCAGTTTTAATCTATAATTTCTTCTTCCTTGTCGCTTCATTAAATTAACATGCGTTTTGTTACATTAATTTTTTTGGGTAACCATAGTTTTCGACTTATTGGCCGACTAATCCACGGGGTTTGAGCCCACCGCCACACAGACTCAAACCAGGTAAAGCCCTCCCTTTTCAGGAGGTTGGCATGGCCACTTAAAGTTGTTTGCACATAGCAGGAATTGAACTTGAGACCTCACACATTTTAGAGTGATAGCCACAACTCCCTTTGCCACTAAGCCATCCTTAAGTGGTTAAATTTGTTCTTTTTCAAAAGGAAGTACTCACTTCGTCCCACTTTTATTGTCATTTTTAAACACTTTTTGAAGTCTTTTTTTTTCAACTTTGATTTTAAATATTTTTTTTTTGTTATATAATACGTGATGCAAAATATATGAATAAATTGGTTTTAAATGTATTTTCATTGGTGTAATTTTGATTAAGTATTATATAACACTAACAAAAATATTAAAGATAAAAGTTGAAAAAGAAAGACATCAAAAAGTAAAAAGAGGACAATAAAAGTGAGACGGAGGTAGTAACATATAAGGAAATGCCATGAAACATTTGAAAAACCCGACTGTTGATCGCTTTCAAAGGTACGCATTTGTATATCCTTGATCAGTTTGTATTATTTTATTAGTGTCAACAAAATTAAAAGCTTACATGTAAACAAATTTGAATAAAAAATCTCGCTTTTTGCAGATCTATATAGTTGCAGTTTATAACTATTTAGCAAAATGTTAGTCAAATCAGCCAAAGACTTCGGTCAATGAGGAGTTTACTCCTTAAATGTCGTGTATCAAAAAGTTTACGTGATGAGTAATGTACATTGTTAATTATCTCATAATTGATGTAATGTTTATTTTCAGTTTCACTAAATGTTTTTATATGTTCTTACCACAATATTGCAATTATAGTTTTTTTTTTGAACGGCAAATTGATATTATTAAAAAACTAGCAAGGAGCTAGAAATTACAAGGATATGGATTTAGGACATTTCATCCAAGAAATCCAATCAATATTGTTTTTACATCTATTGGAACACCAAGTAAAAGAGTACGAAACAATATCATCAAAAAGAAGCTCCATACGCGGATGAGAAGATCCAAAAAGCACTTGGTTGCGGAATTTCCAAATCATCCACTACATAACATAAAAGACCCCTTCTAGCATTTCCTTTTGAGTTTTAGAAAACCGAATAGTTTTGAACCAAGCAATCAATTCTTCGTAACAAGAAAAATCTGGAATATCAATTTCCCACCATCGAGCAATTATAGTTGTTTGTCGTTAGAAAATCATGTTACTATGCACAAGTACTCCGCTAGTGTGACTAAAAAAAGAAACTATATATAAGTTGGTGCATGCTACGGCTGCAAATACAAGTTGACATTTTAGGTAGCTACGCAAGCACGAGTTTGTTTGAATCAAGTTCAATTCATGTTGAAAAAACGGTACAAAATATACGACAGACATTTATGCAGTCTTGATTCCCGAATATGTTCAAAGCCAATTAAAAGAAAATTGCCATTAAATTATGAGATCAGCTTACGACTCTATTCAAATCATTTCCTAATTAAAATTATTTTGTTCAAAAAGAAAGGCATGTTTTAGCCTAGAATTCAACAGACATTTGTGTTCGTTGGTCGCACTACTCAAATCAAGTTCGAAGTCAGGTTGAAGAACCAGTTCGAAATATATAGAAACTTGATAATTTTTGTCACCCCTTTTGCAATAAAATTGATATGATTTGATGTATACCAACTTTTGTATCATTGATGGGCAAAAGTTGGAATTGTCCACTAACCGAAAGTTTGTGAGTTCAAGCATAGTTGGAGGCATGTATGAAATATATATTTGTGAGATAGAAAAATTGTCGTTAAAAAAATAATAATAATAAGTATTAGTGGATAAAATGGCCTAAGCCCGGTTTGTGGGTTGGATCCATTAGGGGTTGCTTATCTCTTGTAATCTATAAATAGTGGTTGAATAATAAATCATAACCTACGGGGTTTTCATAGTCTAACATGGTATCGGAGCGGGTCTGATCCTCAGACCTAGGTGACTACCTTGAGCCGCCTCCACTAAACCACCCTGTCAAACCCGAATCCCTCCTCAATCAAACACCGAGTCATAAAAAAAATATTGAACAAGTCTTAATCTATCAAAGATGTGATCAGAAAGAGTCAAGCATGCCGCCAACAAGAAGAAGTGGGCCTTGAAAGATTTTGTTTCAATTTTCAAAATTTATTATGATATCTTGGTTTTTTTCTTTGTCATCACATCTTCGGATCTAAAGTTTTTCTTTAAAAAAAATTATGTTTTGTCAATTGTTAGTGATTTGTGTTATTTGTGTTAAGGTCATAAAACCACACAATCGCGCGTGATTTGTGTTGGTGATTTGTGTTAAGGTCACAAATCCGCACAATTTGTGTTGGTGATTTGTGCTAAAGTCACAAATTCATACAACCGTGATTTGTGTTGGTGATTTGTGCTAGGTCACAGATCCACATAATCCTATTGTTTTATTGTTTGTTTGTTTAATGTTTAATTTTGTTTTCTGCTCCAGTCCGAGCTTTCGCGATTTCGCCGCTCGGACTGCGGGGAAGTATTAGTGGATAATTAGGCTCAAGCCGGATTTGTGAGTTTTGGGTATTAGGGTTTTACTATTATAAATAATAGTCATTAATAAAATTATACCAACGGGGTTTTCATTGTCTAACAATAAGTTGAAGATGTTTATAACTAAAATCATGCATCATATCATTCATGCAACTTGCGAAGCTTTGATTTACGTAGAAAGCTACATTCACGTCTATAGGTCGCACGAGCACACTCTCTTTAGTTTTAAACGAATCAAAACCATAGAGAAGTAACAGAAATTGTTTTTTGTAAGTCGAATTAGTCAATAATTTTTTTCATCATGATCACCAGGCAAAGTCAAAACCCAAGGAATTAAAAAAAATTGTTTTACGAATTCGCAAAATATTTTAATTAGTAATTCTCCTCCCACCTTTGATAGTCGAGGCTTCACAATTTGCTCGGTTCACTTATTGTTTTGGTAATAAACATCTTCGATCACCGTTTGCTCGCCCACTAATGTATGTGGAAGCCCCACCTCTGAATTCTCTGTTAAGCGCGACTTAAGACAAGGAGATTCTCTATCTCCCTTTTTATTCATTATTGTTATGGAAGGTCTTCATACGGCTTTAATGGAAGCGTCCCATTCTGGATTGATTCGTGGTATTAAAATTGGTTCCTCGAATATTACTTTATCCCATATTTTTTACGCGGATGACGTTGTTATCACTACGGAATGGAGCTCTACTGATATGGATAACATTATTCGTGTTCTTCAAGTGTTTTATCTTGCTTCGGGTCTTAAAATCAACATTCATAAATCTAATGTTTATGGCATTGGTGTTTCGGATATTGAGGTTCATACTATGGCAAATAATACTGGATGTTCTCCGGGTTCCTTCTCATTCATCTACCTTGGCTTACCTATCGGGGCCAACATGAATCTCACGGTTAACTAGAAAGTTCTTCTCGATCGTTTTGATGCTAGGTTGTCTAAATGAAAAGCTAATCTCCTTTCTATCAGATGACGTCTCACTTTAATCAAATCGGTTCTTGGAAGTCTTGGGATTTACTATCTTTCTATCTTCAAAACCCTAGAAACTGTCTTGAATTTGCTAGAAAAAAAGCCCGCCTCTTTCTTTTGGGGAGGCACTCATGATTCCCGTAAACTTGCTTAGGTTAAATGGCCTATCGTCCTTGCTTCTCGTGTCAATGGTGGGCTTGGCATCGGAAGTTTGAAAGCCTTTAATTTAGCTCTTCTTCAAAAATGGCGTTGGAGGATGATTTCTAATACTAATGCTTTTTGGGTTAAGGTTATTAAAGCTTTTCATGGTCAAGAAGGCGGTTTTGGTCTTAATGACATCTCATAGAATGGTATTTGGGTTAAGATTGTGAGATCTTTTAATTATCTTCATTCGAATGCGATTCTTCCTAGTGACTCTATTCGGTTTCATGTTGGATGTGGTACCTCGATACGCTTTTGGAAAGATCTTTGGACCGGTAGTTCTCCTTTATACCTTCGTTATAATAGACTATTTCGGCTTGAACAAGACAAGGATTGTCTCATATCGGATCGTTTCAAAGACAATCAGTGGACGTGGAACTGGTCTCGCTCATTTATGGGGGATCGTAATTCTGCTTATATCATTGATATTATCAACGAAGTTAGCATTACCGAGCTCTCTTCTGAACGAGATGTTTGCTTTTGGACTATTCCTAACGATGGTATGTTTTCTGTTAGCTCCACTCGTCACCATATTGATTCTCTTATTCTACATACCTTGGATAACCCAACTCAGTGGGATAAAACCTTGCCCCATAAGGTTGATATTTTTATGTGGCGTTTTATGCTTGATCGTCTCTCGCATAGGCTCAATTTTTCCTTTCGCGGGATTGACATTCCTACGATTGCGTGTCCTTCGTGTAACGGTAATGTGGAATCATCTAACCATATCTTCTTCGGCTGTGGTAATGCTAAAGATATTTGGAATATTATCCGTAATTGGTGTGACATTCAGTTTCCTGCTTGTACTTCGTTTGAGCATTGGAAGTCATGGTTCGATTCGTGGCAAGCGACTAAAGAAGAAATGGTGTTTGTCAATTATTTTTTCCACTACCTTGTGGTGGATTTGGAGATGTCGTAATAGCATCACTTTTGGTCAACATCCGATTAAGAGAAGCGACATCTATGATAATATCCGGTCTTCTACTTTCTCTTGGCTTCATCATAGAGGTCGTATGTCCTGCACTTGGATCGATTGGCTTAAATCCCCTTTGATGGTTTCGAGTAGTGGTATGAGCCGATGTTTTTTGTTTTGTTCTCTTGGCTGCTTCGTGCTCTCTATGGTGTTGGATTGTTAGAATGCCTTTTCTTGTGTATTTATTTCATTTCCTCGAGGCTTGTTTGAGCTTGCATCAAAAACACCCTGGAGTGAAAACCGGTGGCTCGGCCTCCTTGGGTGGGGATTTTTCTTTTGTTTTGGTTCGCTGTAATTGACAAGAGTTTTTTTTATCCTTTTTGCAGGCCTCGCAGTTAAAGCTTTCGGGAGGAATCTAGAATGTGTTTTTTTTTATGTTTTTCTAGTTTTGTACTTGGTTCTTTGTGCTTCTAGTGCCTTACTAGAAGTTTTTTAATATAATTTTAGCCGTTAAAAAAAAATAAAAAACTAATGTATGTGGAAGGCCGAGCAAATTGTACAAAGTTAAAAAAAACGAATTGTATAAGACACAACGATTTTAATTTAACACATGTTCATATACAAGATCATAGAACACCTTATTAATTGTTTATCTTTTTATTCACGGCTAAATTAGATTAAAACCTGTACAAGGTGTTGCTCACTGATCACCAATGTGGAAAAAAACTAAAACCTTTGTTTTTTATTTTATCTCTTGTTTCTAGTTAACTCACTTTTAGCGTATATGTTTCATTCATATTAACTGCTACATGCTAGAAACATTATCTGGGTATCCGTTCATTACGGCGCCGGTTACCCGAAATGATGAACCCTGTTTTAATGACGATTTTTGTAATAAAAAGTTTACGGATGTCAAAAATTTTATGTCTCATCTTTTAACTCTTTAAAAATTGTCAATGTTTTACATTACACACTTGTGGTAATAAATATGTTAGTGAGTAATGTTTTACCGTTGTTCAAAATGACTATTGATTTATATAAAGTTAATCTTTATGGATAGGGATGTTCAAAAAATAGGTGAATTCGACAAACCGAGCCGACCCGCTCAATCCGAAACCGCAAAAAATGATAACCAATAAACCGAAACTGAAAAACCCTGAATGCGGAAAATCCCTTTTATCACAGTTCGATTTCGGTGTTTATTTTCAAATACCCGCGATTACCCGTACCAAACCGTGTTTAATGTATATATGTAGCTTTAAACAAATTATTCTTGTACAAGTATTAACTATATGTATTCAAGTTTAATTATATTATTTTTACATGTTTTGGTTTACTTAGATGTTTTATTTGTGGTGTTTAATTAGATTGTACCATTGTAATGCTTAATGTGTAGTATAGATTATAGCTTGATGTAAAACTTTTTCTAAGAGAACATAATAAATCAATAAAGAAAATTGCATATTTACGTTATATTTGTGTCCAAGCTTGTTTGAAAGTCATTTTCCCCGCTTTTGATATTCCCGATTATAAACATGGCTTGATTTCTACCTTCTCCCATTTGGGCACTACCTCTAGTTTTGTTTCTCAACCTACCATGTATATATATATATATATTAATATGGCTTACACAACTTGTTTTCTCAACCTATCCAGCAACGAAAGCACAGTCAAAGCATTACCCAATTGTGTTACATCCAAGCTGAAATCACATGTAGTTCAGTCGTAAGTTACTCGCACATGTTTTCATGAAATGATCACGGCTAATGTGAAAGAGCGAAATTCTTTAAATTGATTTGAACCAATTTTGTTTACCATTATAAACCAAATTACCAAAGATGCTAAAAAACATATAAAAACTCCAAAATAGGATAAAAAAACAAGAAAATGTAGTCAGATACAAGAAGTGGATTACCTGTTATAGGAAGTTCATGGTAGCAAGATAATGCCAATTTGAGATACTCATGGGAAAAAGGTTGCGAGGATTATGTATATTGTAGCTACATAACTGTAATTGGGTGAATAGTGATATACTCATATTTAAGGATGTACATTACCTGATTCCCTATCTTAAAATTACAATGGACCGTACAACCTGAAAAATCAACTAAAACATATATAGGTCCAAATTGGTCAGAATCACACATATTTTAGCGTCTACTGTTGTATTCATACATTAGACACTTGACATTTAGACACCCTCCTTTTAAGGATGGTGATACAATGTGTTGGAAACTAGTTGTATGTTTGTCTACTTAATTAAGTTAAGTATGTCAAAATTTGAACTAATTTTACTAATTCTTTCACTAATAAGTTAGATTGGTACAACCATTTGGTTGTGAGTGAGTTTGTATCCGTTAGTACAAAATTCGTGTCGGGTTTGGCAAGTTGTTGAAGTCTTTTGTCGGGCCGGGACTCCAAACGACTTGAGTGTTTGATCTTGTACTAGAGCAAGAGAAGTGATATGATTTTCTGCACAATTAAAAGCAAACCGTTAGCTTTACCGTGGGGACGGACCCCACGATTAGACTCTGGCGTGAGAGTAAGTATTCATGTTGTCAGAGTATATGTCAGAGAAAATCAGAATAACTGTGTACCTTTTGGGTGTATTGTGATCCCTATTTATAGGTGTCTAGTACTAGGGTTTCCTAGTATTTCGGTTGCTTTAGTAGTGGCCAGAGTGGGTCCCTTGTCGGGCAAGGTTCCGCGATAATCGTATGAACAGATGCGGATGTTTTCCGCGGACGGATCGTCCTATAGGTGGATCCGCGGACGGATTGTCTATAACTGGATCCGCGGACGGATTGCTGGGTTCGGGCCGTGGCCCATGCGAGATTGGGTTTACTATGGCCCATTATTGACAGGTTGGGTCCAAACGCCCTAGTAATAATGTGGCCCAAGCCTAGAGGCCTGGTACACCCAGTATACGTCATTAAGTCCCCCCAGTCTAGTATGATATTGCCTGCGGATCATGTCCTGCGTGCGGTGATCAATGCTAGACTTTCGGCTACTTTATTTCTTCCTGGAGTCATCTATTTTTATGCCGTACCGCTTCTAGGTTGGTGACGCTTCAGTGACGTGGAGCGCTGCTGTCCTTTCACCTATTGGCTGATGTCAGCCTTTTACCAGTTTCCCATGCGCTTTTCCAACGTTGATTAGGCAAGTGGCATACACGTGGCGTCATCCAAGCCTCGGTAGGAGTAAATATACCCAAAGTATAAATACCACCTTCATTTTTACTGTTTTTCTCTTCTCAAAACCTTTCCACCGCCATTGTTGATTTCTTAGAGCTTTTACTTCTTATTCCACATCCGCGCGTTGCCTTCCTCGTTCTTACAGTTTTTCGAAATTCAGGTTAGCATTTATCTTAGTCTCTTCTTCAAAATGGCTAATAAACATTCCATTATGACCCGAGAGATGGTAGAAAGCTTTTGCAATAGTTATTATATTCCTGATGAAGTTCATCCTACCGCTCCGGGGCGGGATGTGACTATCACCCAATTTCCTGAGGGTAAAGTGGGTGTTTACACTAGGTTGTTCGATTATTGTGGCTAGAGAATTCTCTTACCAGATTTTTTTATAGCCGTTCTTAACATTCCGTATACCATTTCTCAAACTATCCCCTTCAGTGCTGATACGTGTATCTCATTTCAAGGTTTTGAAGCGCGTACTAATCTCTCGTCTATCGGTAGCTGTTTCCGTGAGTTTTACACAGTATTTAGTGGATGGATTGTTTTCGTTTGCAAAGCGTTCCTTATCGGCCCCTTATTGTCTTTCTAAACCCCCGGATTCTATTAAGAATTGGGCGGACCACTTTTTCTGGGTTGATTCTAAGGTATTCCCTATCTTCGTTCCTTTGTATACGGGAGGCGTGTTGGAGAAGGATCTGGCTCCCCACCTTACCGCTCGTCAAGAGCAGACCATTCAGGTCCTTTATGCTAATAAAGCTCCTTTCTGGCGGTATCCGGAGTGTTTTTTAGCTCTTATGGGTTTGAGCCTCTATTATCTATTTAATGAGAACACTTATCTAGCCTTTGAAAGACCCGATAAAACGGGTGGGTGAAGTTTCCTTTCGGTGGGGATTTTTTTGTGTTATATTATTTTTATGGGGTTTAATCTTTTGATGTTTATTCTGCAGATATGGGTTTGCTTGACTATATCAGGACTGCTGACCCTCAGAAGGTGTAGGCGGTAGAGGTTCAGAAAGGGGAAGAGCAGGTAAAGCTGCTTGATAGCATAAAACATTGCTTCGTGTCTCTGGACGCTCCTGCTGCGGTACAACAAGAAGGTTGTAGTGGTTCAGGCGCTGGTCCTAATGTTTCTGCTCCGTCTGCGGAAGAAAATGTTGTTGCGGAAGAGAATGTTATTCCTGCTGGCACTTACTTAGATTTAATGGATCCGGAAGGCGATCTGACTGAGGCCGAGAAAGGAGATGCCGCTCGGAAGCAACCGGATAAGGTTAAAAGGAAAAAATTGTCAAAGCAGAGTGATACCCTTCCTGCTAAAAAGTTGAGGGTAGATCATCCCAGCCTCGCTTCCGGGACTGGTGGAAAGTCACTTGCTAGTTTGAGACGGACTATTCCGGAGGGTTCTCTTGCATTGGGGCCTTCTTCTCAGGCGGTCGTCCATGCTAAGGTTACCGTGCAGGGGTATGTGTACGCTTGTCCTTTTATTGTCTTTACTTACCTGTATTTTCCTTGATGTCATTGTTTCTTTTCTTTGCCAGTTCCCATGTTGCGGATGCCCCTGTGTATACTGTTGTTGCCGCTGTGACTTCCAGCAGGGGTAAGATGCATGTCGCGTCTATGTCAGACATGGGCGGGTCTTCTCAACTTGAGACGTCAGAAGGGTCAGCTGACTCGTTCTACGAGACGGCCGCACTAAATTCTGAAGATGCCAAACGTTGGTATATTCCTCGCTGGAATATCACCAACGATTCACTGTTGGATGACGGCTTTTCTTGCCGTACGCTGGTGGATCGCGTTGCCCCCCTGGTTTTTTCTCCGCACTTCGGAATATGGATTATGACCAACTGTTTGAGGAGTTTAATGTGGGGGCGGCGCGACAGATTTGCCTTGGGTCGGAGGTGAGGTCTCGTACCGAACATGAGCTGGAACTCAAAGAGAAGCTTCGGGTTAAATATGACGCTCGGGGTGTGCTTCTTAAGGAAAAGGATGTTGAGATTGCTAGGTTGAAGTCTTTGGTGAAGGAGAAGGAGACGGAGTCCGTGGAGGTTTCCCATCTCCGTGATCAAGTTTCTGTTTTGACTGATGAGAAATCATCTTTGAGTGCGAAAGTGTCAGTTCTTAAGAGTGCTGTTTCACAAAAGGAGACTGACATCTCCCTTCTTGATTCCCGCGCAACTTACCTTAAGTCTGCCCTTGATGATTCCCAAGCTGCTTGTGATGAAGCCAGGAACTTGATTTCCTCCCTATCCTCCGAGAGAGATGGACTTACTTATAAGGTATGACTTTTATTCCGCTCGTTGTTGGTATGGGTTTTTTTACTTAACTTCTTATCCTTGCAGGTTTCTACTCTTCATTTCGCTTTTCATGATTTTAAAGAGAAGATGGAAGCTCAGCAGGAAGCACAGGCTCAGGTGTTGTACAATCGTGTGGCCGAACTTGAGGCACACGTGATGGATGTGTTCGGTCGCTTGGAGGGGGAATTTTATCCTGCTTATCTGACTGCTCTAGCTGGACGAAGATGGTTGTTGACGTACGAGATGGAACTTGCTATGGTTAAATGTTTGAAGTCCCCCGAGTACCAAGGAATTTTGGGTTATGCTTTAGGCCGGGCCATGGATTATGGTATGCAAGAGGGTTTGGCGGCCGGACATGAGCATGGAGTTGCCGGAACCCCACTTTCCGCTGTCATGGCCTATAATTCGGAGGCTGCTAAGGCCCATTATCTTGACGCGGTAAGGGCTCTTGAGGAAGCGGACTTCCCTCTGGTTCAATTGTTGAAATCCAAGAAAGATTCCGGGATAGATGAAGTCTTGGATTGCTTTCTCCTGGATGGTCCTTTGGCAGACCTCCCTGAAGCTGCTCGTCTTCAAACGTGCCTTGAGCAGCTCTGTGTCCCTATCTATCATGCTGATATTAAGACTGTTGTTGGGGAGACCTCTTTATCTTTTGCTCTACTCAACGTTCACAACCGTGCCGAAGGTGCGAGGAAGCATGCCGCGGCTCTTCGTCAGTTAATGATGGATATAATTTCTCATCCCTTATCCTCTCAGAACTTGATTGGTGAGGCCAGTACTTCCGCGGCTACTTTCTTTGTTGAGGATTTGGACACAGATGAGGATTTGGGGAGCGTGGTTTGTATGCCCCAGTTCAAAGACCTTCGTTTTGAGATTTTTCCATGACCGTATGTGGTCTATTACGGTGGCTTGTGTTTTTAATTTATTTTACATGCCGTGGTCGTATGTGGCCGTTGCGGCTTTTATTGTAAATTGATATTTAACTTTGTAAGTTTAACATCTGATTTGGACGGATTCTTGTAGGTCCGTTTCGCAACACGTTTTCTAGTGCTATGTTTGCTATCTTTTGTTTATTACTGGTGTATGTTCGTAATAGATAGTCTTGTGAATATTTATGGGTTATTCTCCCGGTGCCGGGCTTGCAATATCTCTTACGCGCCTGAGCTAATTTTGAGGTTGCTCAACCTTTATTATACGGGATAAGTGTCCTAGCGAGACTTTTGGATGATCTCAAGGCTCTAGACTCAATAGTGCATTTTTGGTTTTAGTGATCGGAGGCTGGAGCCAGACTGCTACCTTTTCAATATCGTCTAACTCGGAGTGAGAGAGACGATAGAAATGTATTGATCTCCGTGAGAAATGAAACAAGAATCCTTTGAGGGATCTTGAGTGGCTAGGGAGGGTTGTGCAGCGTATCACTGGGTCCATGATACTTGTCTTCAATGTCAGCAATCAACCATGTGATTCTGACAGCATATGTAGTGACCCGGTTTCTGCCTAATGTTTAAGGAGGGCTGCTTTCTTTTCACCCTTTATCTTAACATTTCTTTTTCATTCTTCAACCCCTTCAGTGCTTACCGAGACTTCATTACTAGTACCTTGTTGGGTATGTTCCAGTACTAGCTCCATCTCAGTCCGCACTATTCCCTTATTCTCACATTACTCCTTTTTAATCATACCTAAGGACTTCTACACTAACTAGTGAATTATCCCTGGGTAGATCCCTCCGGCTCTGGCGGGATCGTGGGAACGATTACCTAACCTTACCATCCTTATAACTCCGATAGAATAATTACAGGGTCGGTCTTTGGTATTTCCACAATTGCCATCATACACCATTCGCTCCCCCTCAATATGTGCATCGATATTCGAAAGAGTTTAGCACATATGGGAGAGCCTACACTTGAGTCCAAAAGATCACATTTTTATCAGATTTTCATATTAAAATCACATTCTCTCCCCCGATCAAAAATTTCAAACCCTTTGAGATTTAGGATCTCAATTGATTTAAATATGTTAGAAAAATTTGGGAGAAAATGTGTCTAATCTATACAAGCCGATAATGGAACATATTCATGCTCCCCCTCAATTATGGAGGGACATTGTTTGTGTCAGTTATTATGAGTTTGTTCTAATGGTTACAAAATTTGACACAAACTCAGAAAAGACCGAATATACTGACACAAAACACATCTTAATCACTACTGTATAATGTACATATTTCAACCACATATATAAGGATACCCCACAAGAGATGGACCTTGATTGCAGAGATGATGTGATCATTCGGTTCTCTGCAGAAGTCTGTAGTCTCCCTCTCTTACTCTTCCACCAACAAAGCTTTCCAGGTTACGGAAGATCCTCCTTGTCTTAAGCCGTTTCTGAATGGCAAACATGAACTCCTTGCTTCTTTTGACATCTTTCCTTATCCAAAACCATATGTTTAAACCCGGATTCATCCGGTTGACCTTGAATTCCTTGACCTAGTAGTCCAATGCCTCATCAATGTGTTGCAGAGTGCCGTCGCTGAACTTGTGGATCTCATTGAAGTGCAAGATCATCTGAACCCCATATTTATCCCTAACGTGACGACTCATGGAGAGTCAATTACAGTGAAGTCATGCTTGAACTCAAAACCAGTTGCATCACATCGAGGTTTGGTGAGGTTTAGCTAAGTCTGGTAGCTCTCAATCCCCAGTTGGAAGTCTTCTACCCGTTGTCTGATAACCAAGTTTCTAATCCATAAGTTGACTGCAGTAGAGAGAATCTTCTTATCTTGGGGTGGAAGATGGTTCAGATGACCTTGAAGATTCAATAAGTATGACTCGCTCGTTCTCACCCCTCTTTATATACCAATATATATAGATACACGACAAGGATCAGAATTACGTGAGACCAATTAAACCGGAAGCAGTATAAAGTGTTCCCGGGTCGTTATGTCCCAACGAGGCTAGAGATGGAAAATCAAAAGACGATTGATGATTGGTGTTTGAATATGACAAGGATAAGATTATGATTGAGCACTAAACCTAATTAGCAAATGTACACAAAGATAAACAAGGAAAAGAAGCTAGAACAATCATAGAAGCTAAAAATGGTGAAAACACTTAAAACTTTTTAAACTAAGACTCAAATAAGCTCAAATAAACTTAAGACAAAACAAAATAAGCTAGACTGACTCTAAATAAGCAAATTCAAAAAGCAATTAAGCTAAATTAAGCAAGAAAAACTCAGCAGTACTAACAACAGTACTTAACAGTTTTAACTACCAGTACTAACTTGGAGTTAGTACTGCTAGCTTTAAGTTAGTACTGCTAGCTTATGGTTAGTACTGCTAGTTCAATGAAGCAAGAAATGAGCAACTAAGCTAAAACAGATATTTAACTACCCCTAATAAGCATTCAGGCATAAGAATAAGCAACTAGAATAAACTATAATGGCAAATAAGCTAAAAAGCTACAAACTGATATACTATTGAAAATACTTTGAAAAGGAAAAATAAGCTTACTCTTAAAGACAGTAAAGGAAAATGGTTTAATCTACTCTGAAAAGCTAAGGAAATCTTAAATAAGCTGATAAGCTAAAATGAACCACCAGTACTAACTGTTTTAACTAACAGTACTAACTTGGAGTTAGTACTGGTAGCTTTAAGTTAGTACTGCTAGTGTTAAAATCCCAAAAAAATGAACTAGCAGTACTAACTAAGAGGTAGTACTGTTAGTTCAAAATATCCCTTAAAGTTTTCACAAATCATTTTTCTTTTTATATTAAGCTGATTTGGTCCTTAATTATTAAAAACAGATTGTTAAATAACAAAATAGAATACTTATAAACAG